>CAUYQU010059054.1:0-88956 GCA_963574635.1 Cheracebus regulus
AACGAGTCGCGCTGGCGACCCGTGTGGCTCCTCTGCGGGGAATCTCCCGGTCTGTGGGCAACAAAAATTCGTCGGAAAGTGCGGTGTCCACTCATTCTCTGCGCTTTCACTGGGAGCTACATTCCTGAGCTGTTGCTAATCGGCCATCTTGGATCTCTCTGCACTCCATTTTTAACTGTTGTCACAGCACCCAATTTATTTCTTATATAGATTTTGTCATAAATTAAAATTCATTTATTTTTAATTATACTTTAATTTCTAGAGTGTGCAGATCTTGCAGGATTGTTACATAAGTATACACTTGCCATGGTGGTTTGCTGCCTCCATCCCCCCGTCCCCTACATTAGGTATTTCTCCCAGTGTTATCCCTCCTCAATCTCCCCAACCCCCATCCCTCCCCTAGCTCCCCACCCCTCAACCGACCCCATTGTGTGATATTCCCCTTCCTTGTGTCCATGTGTTCTTATTTTTCAACACCCACCTATGAGTGAGAACATGCAGTGTTTTGTTTGCTGTTCTTGCATCAATTTGCTGAGAACGATGGTTTCCAGATTCATCAATGTCCCTGCAGAGGGCATGAACTCAAGGGATTGATATATTAATTGCCACTGAGCACCTTAGCCCTTGTTGACTGACTGTCCTCAATTAAGGACTGAACTGCACTCAGCCCTGTAAAAGTGAGGCCCTACTGTGGGGTTTCTCAACAACTGCACTGCTGACATTCTGCCTCAGGTAGTTCATTGTTGAGGGGAATGTTCTGTGCCTTACAGACTATTTAGTTTCATCCCTGGCATGTATTCATTAAATGCCAGTAACTTCACCTCTCTCTTCTTACCCTATGACAACCAAACATGTCCCCCGACGTTGCCATACATCCTCTCTGATGGCAAAATCCCTCTGGGCTGAAAACCATTGTCCTATAGCCATCTATTTAGGGCAATATGAGTCAACAGAATACGTACTTCATCTGAGTTGCTGTGCCTCACCTGACTAAACAAGGTAAGGCCCTACTGCCTTGGGATCCTGCAATCCTCTGGCTTAGTGCCCACTCCATTCTCTGCCATCAGTGTGTGCCATCCACTTCCTGGAGTGATGAACATTTATAGCTTCCGTTGATCCTCCCCTCTGTTCCATACTGGGTCCAGGGCAGATGGGATGTAATATTAAAGCTCGCTTTTGTTTTATTCCTATCTTGTGAATGTGTGCTCTCAGAGACCCACTCATTTAGAAGGTAATGAACCTATCCTTACATCTACCTTCAGAAATAGACAATTAGTTTGTAATTCAGTGAACACATGTACTTATCACTGTATCTGGAAAATGCAATGCTCAATACATAGCAGTCATTATTTGTTCCATATCATTGTTTTTCTGTGCTGCTATTTTTTTCTGTGCTGGGATCATTTTGTGTTAAGATGATCTTACCTTCTTCCTATTTACTGCACTGTCTTTATTTATGTCATTTGGTTCTATGTTAAGGCCATTTGACCCAAGGATACTTCTCAAACCACTCAGACCACCAGGGCACCTAATCTTTTGGGTCACCAATCACAAATTTCTCAGATTTTGTTGTGTGTTATATTTTAATTTTTCATTCTTTCTATTCTTTAAGTCAGCTCCTTAGGGAACCCCGTTATCATTTGTATGATGCAAAGAAACTGCTTTCCTGACTGTCACTAGGATGATAATCTTCTGAAGGCAAAGAAAAAAAGACATTCTGAGACATTCTATCTCTGACAGTTTCCTAGTTTTCTTACTATCATTGCCTAGAGGAGCTATGGAGTCTCTGTAGTTGTATCTTGTATACATTGTAACTAACAAAGATAAACAGAGTATTTGATTAAAGACATCTTTAAGTGCATTTAAGGTAAATAATTTAAATATAATAATAGAAATGTAAGATATGAGAGAACACCTCTCTTACTCACCAAATGTAGAAACCAAAATACTGTTCATTTATTGCATAGAGAGGAACCTAAATCATGTAGGAAAATTTGAATGTGGAGGACTATTAAAGAAATATAGATTTTTATTATATTTTTGTTAGTTTATTTATTATATTATATTCTAGATTACTGATTCTGTATTAATTTTTTTTGGTATTTTAAATAATCCATATGGATTATTATAAACTCAAGCAAGTTTATTGAAATGGTTGTTGGAAAAAAAAAACCTTAATTTTATATTCTTACAGCATAGCCATCAACATCAACTTGGCTTTTGAAACTCAATATCCAGGAGAGTGGGATACAAAATCCCTATTGCTCAAACACAATAGGTTTTCAGTGTCTTTTCAGAAACTTAAAAGCTGAAATTTTCCTCCTTTCTCTTTGCATTTTTTTTTTCTTATTTTGTTTCTTCTTCTTTGTTTTTTTTAGACAGGGTCTCAATCTGCTGTCCAGGCTGGAGTGCGATGGTGTGATCACAGCTTACTGCAAACTCCAACTCCTGGGTTCAAGCAATTCTCCTGCCTCAGCCTCCCAGGTAGCTGGGATTACAGCCACTGCCACATGCCCAGCTTATTTTTGTATTTTTAGTAGAGACAGGGTTTTGCCATATTGGCCAGGCTAGTCTCAAACTCCTGACCTCATGATCCTCCCGCCTCAGCCACCCAAAGTGCTGGGATTATAGGCGTGAGCCACCATGCCTCGCCTCTGCTGAAATCCTATTCTGAAGGAAGAAAATTATGCAGAAGGTAGAGCGAAAGGCCATTTATGGTTTTAAAAAATAGGTAATAATTTAAAGTTATTTTCCCAGGACATAAGCTTTTATCATCTGAAGTAAAATCAGTGATTTGAGTTCTATCCCTTCTGAGAGCAGTCCTCAGTATATACTGAGGAGGTAGGCAAACCTGACTTGAGGGAAATAAAAGAATCCAAGAACTTTTCCTATCATTCCCAAGAGGAAAGTAAAACCTTTGATTTTAAAATTAGAGACAAAGGCTTAGATACAGATTAAGAAAAAAAGTAAGAATTGGACTTAAATTTACTATGCAACAGGCAACATTATATAGGAAAGGTGGGCGGGATTTATACCGAGAAGCAGAAAGTGATTGGAGAGGGCGTGGTTAGAGCCATATGCAAGATGAAAAAACATACTATTTGCTGACCTGCATAATTTTGTTTAGGACAAGATTTTCCTTCCTTCCTTTCTCCCTGTCTGCCTGCCTGCCTTCCTTTCTCTTTTTTCTGTCTGTATTTTTTTTCATATGAGCAGTGAGAATTTGGTGGCAAATATAAATATTCAAAGGGAACACCGTCTTAAAACTTTAGAGAAGTTGGAATTCAGAAGGAAAAAAAAAGACAGAAACAAGTGTAGAGGATTAGGGATGCCAAATCTCACTACATTAGGCAAATAATATGATAGATTTCAAGGTCTGAAAACATAAGACCAGTGAAGTCTGACAAGGTGATTTGACAGTTATAGTAATAGGGGAAAAGTTCTCATTTTATCCCTCTTAGGTACCAAATTGGCCATCTTTTTACCGAAGATGATACCTCTATCTTCTGTACTTAACCTGACTTCTGTCAATGATGCTGTTGTTCGAGAATTTCAGTGATAATCTCTCTCAGTAATGTCACAATGACACTACAAACTCAGCCTGCATAAAAGTGAATTTGTTACCTTGATGAAACTCCATCCCCTACCATAAACCTATCCTTCTAATTTTCCTTTTCACTGATGCCATTCCCATTTCCTGGTCATCCCAGCCCAGAATCTGAGAGTTGGATTTGTCTATTTTTCCCTCCCTTTCTAGGCACTCAGAACTTCGTGGGGGTAGAGTGAAGATGAAAATCGAGACTGATAATGAAAAAAAACACTTTAGAGTCTTTTAATTATTAGAAACATAAAGAGCCTAGACATGAGGCTGAATGCTCTTTTCTTCACCTTATGCACACAGAGTTGCCCATTGTTGCAGTGGTGACGATTTTAAGTGGATATCTCAGAGTAAACAATAGCTGTTTATTTCTTAGTTTACAGGAAGGATGAAAAGAAAGTATTCCTCCTGCATTGCCCGAAGAAAGTCAGGATCTTTACATTGATTTTCTAACTTCTGACTTCAAGGTCACACCTTGTATATGAAAACATGACTTACATTAAACCAATCTTTTAGGTAGAAAAAATGTTGCCATTGGATCTTTCAGCCTCTGAACTCTACTCCAGTTTCTACCATTCAGGCACTTCTTTTCTGAACATCCCTCTCCAGGATTCCAAGAAAAATACTCTCTTTTTCTTTGGGAAAAAAGATGGCTTTTGTGAAATCTAAAGTTAATACATTTTAAATCTATAAACAGTTGACATTCTATTAGGGTGTTGTTATCTGAAGACTTTCCAACTTAATGGTAATTAAGACCTCAGCAAAAGAAATGAGGTTGCCTAGAGAGGAGCCTAAATCATGTAGGAAAATCTGAATGTGGAGGACTATTAAGGAAGTATAGCAAATCTGAATTCTACCTGCTAGCAATTCAGATTTCAGTTTTTCTTGCTAATGATTAAATTCTGTTTTCTAAGGATAATTTCAGATGACATGAAGAGGAAAAGGGTTCTTCATATCTGTTTGTGTTTAATCAGGAAAGATTGTTTTGGACAAATTTAAAACATTTGTGTGGTTTCTGAATCATGTAAGTGTTGTAAAGTTATGGAAGGTTTTAGATAATGGGATTTTTTTCCTTGGCATGGGTACAACTATATAACTTACATATTATATTCTAGATTTATAAGTTTTTAAGACATTTGAAATTAGGAATAGCAATATTGAAATAGCCCAACAGTTTCAATTTCTTCATAATAGATAGAAAGGTGTTATTAAACTTGAAAATACAAGAAAACATGATATATTTTAAATTTTAACACAATTTTATTGTTGTTGGTAATATTAAATCATCTAAGCTTTTGTTATAGTATAGAACTAGGTGACTTTAAGCAAATAATAGAACATTCTTCAAATATCAAAAAGTGACTAAAGTGAAATAAGACTAGGTAAAATCTTTTTCTTGTGAAGTAACAATATACAGAAAATGAAACTAAAATTAGATTTTGGCACAAGCCTTAATGTTTCACTTCATTATGTGTCTATAGATATAGGCATATTAGGAATTTTAAAAATTTGTTGTTTAAAAAATAATAGACATTAAATCTAAATATTGATTTTGAAGGAGAAAGTGATAAATCAAAATATTAATTTTTATTTAATAGGATGTAATATTTTAAGTATTTACTAGTGATGAGCTAATTTTAATGTGGGAGTATATAGAAGGTTTCCAGCTTTATCTAAAATTTCTTGAACTCCTTAATCACCTGACGTCAGGAGTTCAAGACCAGCTTGGCCAACGTGGTGAAACCCCATTTCTACTAAAAAAAAATCTAAAAATTGACTGAGCATGGTGACAGGCACCTGTAATCCCAACTACTGGAGAGGCTGAGGCAGGAGAATCGCTTGAACCCAGGAGGTGGAGGTTGCAGTGAGCTGAGATTGTGCTATTGCACTCCAGTCTGGCAACAGAGTGAGATTCCATCCCAAAAAAACAAAATTTAAAAAATAATGCATAGATTTTCTTTGAATAACAATTGGCATAACAACAAATGTTACAGTTTCTAAATTCATTGGATTTTAGTTGATGAGAGAAAAAGATGATGTTGCTTAAACTTGTTCTTTTTCAGATTTTATTGGTAAAATCTGTAATATGTGTTGTGTCCTAGCAAATAAGATAAGCAGAAAAGTGATTCAATATTAAAACACAAAAATAGAGTATAAAATTTCATTTTTTTTATCTAGGGTAATTTTTTTTTAACCAAAAGGTATTTCCTTAATTATGAAGTAACTTTTTAAATGCAACAGAATGGATTAATTAAAATATAAAGGAACTGAAAAAACTCTCCAAAATTGTATAACTTAAAAAAAAATTGATCCCATTTTGTTGTAAAATATGTGCTGATTTTTAGCACCACAGTGAGAGCAGAGAGCTAATTGCAATATTTCTTTTGAGTTTATTCTTTTGCAGCCAGAGGGTAGGGGAGAATGTTTTGGAAGATGCTCAATATTTAATTACCTAAATTCTGATTTTTCCTAATGAATGTCAATACTTTTAATCAATCAAATTCAAATGCTTAGTTTATATTATGTAGTACACAGAACATGTCAGAACTAATACAAAATGTAAATGAAAGAAAGAAAATGGCTAATATTTCCTTAGCATTCTCTTTCTCTTTTACTAGCACATTAAAAATAATGCCCAGTCTGCTAAGTCTGTGAATATTCTTGCCTGTGTATGCATAAATAGTACTAGAAATCATGAAGAATGGTGGATGTTTTTATATGATGGCTGGATTTTAATTACAACTGTGTGTAACTTTGAACTATAAAACAATTTAGTGAGATTAAGCAAAAAATTGAGTAGGGAAACAGAATTTTTGTAGCAGGAGCATGTTCTACCTGCTAGCAATTCAGATTTGAGTTTTTCTTGCTGATGTTAAATCCTGTTTTCTAAGGATAAGTTATAGATGTGAAGATACAAGCTACAGCCAAAGCAGCCTTCAGACTTGCGAGACCATTGATTTGCCTAGCCCAGAAATATCTCTCTGGTAACGATACCCAGTCATTTTTGTAAAGTACATGAATACAATTCTTAAGGATCGTGGCTGTATGAATTTCATTAGGTAAAACGTATTCAGGAATACATCTTACTTCCATGAGCATAGTGGTATGATTGTTTATATCACTAAATTTGAGGTGCTCTGTTATGCATCAATAGATAACTAGAACAGAATTTGGTACCTAGAAGTTGGGTGCTGATACTGTTTTGGGGATCAGGCAGTGGATAGGCAGGACCTTCAGGCCTTGAGGAGGCTATTAGTAAAAGTACAAAAGAAAGTAAAGAAAATGTTATTGAAAACTGGAGGAAAATATGTACTTATTATATAGTGAGAGAAAGTTTGGTAATACTGTTTTCTGAGGTAATGTGGAAATTATAAATGCACATAAAAACTTGATTAGCTGGGAAGATTTCTGGGCAGCTTATTGGAAATATTTTCAGTTTTTCTCTAGCTGCTAAAAATTAAATGTGAAAGAAGAAAAGTAAACTTTTTTTTTTCAGTTTCAAGCAAAATTTAGAGAAACTGTAAGGGGCTCAGATAGTTTTTTTCAGCCAGTAAGTGGTCCCCAAATAAGTAAAGGCTTTAAGGCAAGGATCAAATCCAGGGAGCTCAGGTCATGGTAAGGACAAGAAGTCTTAGGGTAAAGGTGAAGACAAGAGTATGATTACTGTGTCTTTTAGACCCGAGAATAATTAAAGGAGTATCTCCTCGATCTTTTGTATTAGATAAAAGACATCTAAAAGAAACACAAAGACATTGTGCCACAGTTGTACAGGAGGATGAAGGTAGGAAAAGTCTTAACACTGATTACCCACACATAATTATTTTCCTGTAAGACTTGTTGATTAAGCTACTTGGCTTATCCATCTGGATGTTCAACAGGGATCTCCAACTCCTGACCAAGTACAACTTACTTCTTCCCTATTTCCAAAATCATTCTTTTTCTTGAACTTACAGACTAAAAAAGGAAATTGGGCATCCCTACTGACTTACTCTTCTTCACATTCACTAGTCAGCAAGCTTTGTCAACCTAGCATTTTCCTTCCTTCCTTTATCTCTCACAACCTCTCATGTCTAGGGTATTGCAGTAGACTCTTAAGGAGATTTTTGAGCCTTAGACTGAATTCCATTGAATCTTTCAATTCTAGAACAAAAATCAAATCACATTACTTCTCTGCTTAACCATCTTCAGTCAGTTTGTACAGTTTTACTCAGGGTGATTACAAGAGTTATAATTCAAATTCTTGAGAATGAAAGGAAGACTTATTAATAATCTGGTAGCACAGCAGGAATGAATCAAGCATCTCAGACAAACTTGTGCATATAGTCTACTTACTTATAGAACACTGTCTTAGTTCTTAAACATACAGAAGATTCACTATCATAGGGATTGTTTTAGAGTAGATTCCCTAAAAACAGAGCCTATGGTGGGGATTCTCGTATAAGCTTTATTGAGGGAATACTTTCAGGAAAATCATCTGAGGAATGGGGGCAAGCAGGACAGGGAAAGAAAGAAGCTTAACAGACATGTGCTTTCAGATAAAGTCTAACCTCAGCCTGATCCTGTAGGAAACTTGGGAGTAAAAATAGCACCAGAGTTATCCAACTTTGAGATACCCATCAGGTTGAGGAAATTCTTCTGAGAAGGGGACAGCTGTAAGATGTTCACAGCTAATGGTTGATGTGTGTATTGGAGTCATAGAGTTACCATAATAAAGTACCATACATGTATTGTGGCTTGCAACAACAGAAATTGGTTGTCTCACAGTTATGGAGGCCAAGAGTCCAAAATAAAGGTGTCATTAGGGCCATGCTCTCTTTGAAACTAGTAGAGAATTTTTTCTTGCCAGTTCTGGCCTCTGGTATTTGTAGTAATTCTTAGTGGTGCTTGGTTTGCAGCTGCAACACTTCAATACCTGTCGCTGTTGTCCCGTAGCTGTCTTCTCGTGTATGTGTCTGTTGTCGCATGGCATTTCCCTTGATTATCAGTGTCCAGATTTCCTTATT
The DNA here is from genome assembly GCA_963574635.1 of Cheracebus regulus. Classification (NCBI taxonomy): domain Eukaryota; kingdom Metazoa; phylum Chordata; class Mammalia; order Primates; family Pitheciidae; genus Cheracebus; species Cheracebus regulus. The sequence goes on from CAUYQU010059054.1 coordinate 8,602, forward strand.
GTTACAGGGACATTGGCCATATTGTATTTCAACTTGCCTAATAGAGTCATCTTAATTTGATTACATCTTCAAAGACTTTATTTCCATATAAAGTCATATTTATAGGTACCGGGGTTAGGACCCCAACATACCTTTTTGGGAGGTACAGCTCAACCCATAACAATGGGGCATAAGAAAATAAAGGGCTTCTGCCCAATGCACCAATAGTATAGACTACAAGTATCTTTCCAACTTGACATTTTCCTCATGAGTTTGGAATTTAAATATACCCAAATATCGACATGCTGAAAAATTTTCAAGTTGCAGTTTTGATGTAGTTGCATACTCTTGCCTGAACTCTCTCCCTGGCCCCACTGCTTGGTGAAAGTCTCTTCATTCCAGATGTGTTTGGTTATTCATTCATTCAATAACTTTTAATGCACATTATGTGGCATGAGGCTAGATATTAAATATGGTGCTAAGTTATCAGGAATATAGGCCTTGGTCTTAAGGTGGGTTACAGCCTAGTAGGGGAGATAAAATATTAATGTAAATAATTAAAACAAAGTTATAATATATTCACAGTATTCTATGGTCATTGAGAAAAAGAGCACCGAGTTTGAGCAATGGCAAGAATGTAAGGGGTGACACTAAAGATTAAAATGGACCAGGCGCGGTGGCTCACACCTGTAATCCCAGCACTTTGGGAGGCTAAGGCAGGCAGATCATGAAGTAAAGAGATCGAGATCATCCTGACCAACATGGTGAAGTGGTGCGTGCTTGTAATCCCAGCTACTTGGGAGGCTGAGGCAGGAGAACCACGTGAACTAGGGAGTTGGTGGTTACAGTGAACCGAGATCATGCCACTGTACTCTAGCCTGGCAACAGAGCAAGAGTCCATCTCTAAATAAATAAATAAATGAGTGAATGAATAAATAAATAAATAAATGTAGAATATTAAAAAGTAGTTTCAAATAAGTCCTTTAATAAAGCACCTAATTTTAACTCTACAGATTTTCTCTACTAGTTATTTAACTATTTTGTTAACTCACTCATTAAATATGACAGTTATTTCTGAGTAAGGCACTGAGTTAAATTCTGTCAGACATATGTCAGAACTGTTTTAAAACAAACATTAAGTACAGGAAATAGAATAAAACATATTTACCTTCTTTAAAGTTAATGTAACAACTTCTTATTTTGAACTGTTGATCAAGCTATATTTATTTTTAATTGATTAGTTTCCTAGCAAAAAATTGTCAATCTGCAATTTGTACATCTCAAAGCAGTCCTTAAATATCCTAAAGGTAATTTTCCTAAACAGACAATTTAGGATGCCTGAAATTAGAGTTACAAGTGATGATTGTCTGCAATAGTAATTTTCTTGTCTTAATGGCAATAAGCTGCTCATTATTTTTTAAAAAGTTTGTTACCCATAATTCCTGTTTAGAATGCTGCCTATTCTCCACAAGCTGCTAAAATACTCCTTACTGACAGTGTAGTAAAGTGTGAGGGAAGATGGAGAAATACCTAATGTAGATGACGGGGTGATGGATGCAGCAAACCACCGTGGTATATGTATACCTATGTAACAAACCTGCACGCTCTGCACATTTACCCCAGAACTTATAGTATAATAAATAAATTTTAAAAAATAAAAAATAAAATTAAAATCCTTAGTGAAGTTTGATGGTTGGTGTTGATATCCTTACCCTTAAAATAGCAATTATGGGGTGTAAAACTATTTGTCAGTCAAAGGTGTATATCCATTCATACTGTTAATATTAACATGAATTTTATTATTTTGCTAGTTCATCATATTTGTTACATTCGCAAGTAATTACATAACAAAGGAGTAACTTTAGTTGACTTACCCTTACTCTAGCTATACTCATATTTAGAGAATGCAATCATGATGAGACACAAATATCAGGTTAATTGGTTAACAGAAAGGGTAGTAGCTTTTTCTTTCTGAATCAGTCTGAGTGTTTGGCAAAATTTTCTGTGAAAGGTCACATAGTAATAAATATTTTCATTTTGTGGGCCATGTGATCTCTTCTACAACTATTCAACTCTGCCACTGTAGGAAAAAAAAAAAGCAGCCATAGACAATTCTTAGTGAAAGAATGTGGCTGTTTTCCAATAAAATTTTATTCATAAAAATATGGGGAAGATCGTATTTGGGCTGTGGGCCATAATTTGTCAAATAAAAGTATTCTTCATAGGACAGTTGTAAAAGCTAAAGTGTATAATATATGTGAAATACTTCATACAGGGCCCTGAAACCCAGTAATTACTAATACATCCAAGTTATTAATATTATTTGTCTAAGGGAAGAGATTAAGATAAAATAAATAAAACTAAATCTATCTTTAATAAGTCTGTTTTTATCATAGCAAGGTATCCAGCACTGGGCCTAACAAAAATGAAAATCAATGAATCCTTACTGAATAAATCACTAATGAGTAAAGTACAACATATAGTTATTAATTCACTAAATGTTTCTGTAAAATTTAGAGAGAAGGCTGTAATTTTTTAGGCATAGAGTTACTCTGTATTTATTTAGTTTAAAGGCTTTGAGCCACAAGCATGTTTCCAGATGGCCATGAGGTATAATGTGACTTTGGAATCAAGTGAGGGTTAATGTAGAAGTCTTTCAACAATCTTGTGTTTTTCCTTAGAAATTTTAAAATGCTAGACTAGATAAAATGTTTTATTGTACCTTTTACCCACTCTTGTTTTATATTTCAGAAAAACGATTCTCTGGATGTTTAAGTAATTTTTTTTTTTCTTAAGTCATATAGGAAATGAGAGAATTGGGACCAGAACCTTGGTCTTCTGATTCCCAATCCAGTGCTCTTTCTGTAATAACATGTCATCATGGTTAATATCTAAACATTTTTACTAATTTTAGAAGAAACTCTCACTTCTAACATCTGTCCCCCTTCTTTTGCAAATTATACATATTAAATAAGATATATCTTATGAAAAAATCTTTCAAAGTAATTAGGCTTAACTCATTTCTAAATCAATGACTATACAAAACTTCATCTCAGATTATTTCTAAAACAAAACCAAAACATTTTTGTAAACATAATATCAAAGGAAAGCAAGTAGTGTAACAGTTATTTTATGAATACTTTTTTATTGAAATAGAGAAACATGTAAATTTTCCTAGTTAGTAACATTAATAACATCATTTTTTATTTGAAACTTTAATGCCTACAACTCCCAAATGTCTGTTTGCATGCAAACTAGCTACTCTTTACATGCACATAATTTCTATCTACCTCAATGAAAACTTACAAGTATGAATGTCTCCCCTGTGATCAACCACCAATTTCAATCAGACATTTCTTTGTGCTTCTTGCTTTGAAGATTCTACTATGGCAAAGTGTCATTAACCTACATCCTTCATACCACAACAATAGTATAGCAAAATAGAGTGATTTTTTACCAACATATCCCCTTTCTAATATTCGTAAATAATTACCTAAAAAGTGAGTAACTTTAGTTGACTTCTTTTTATTATACCCATATCTTTTATATAGAGAAGACTTATAGTTATTCTTATTTTGGAAGAAATCTTTCTGTAAGTTAAAAATGTTTATACAATGTAATACACACAGCTGGTAAGACAGTAATATAAAATTGATATAGTCAAATAATTTCACTGAAGAAACATATGGCTAATTAAATGTTCTGCAACTAATTAATTTTTAAGTAGGGTGACAGTTTTAATGCCTGAAATCTGGAATCACTCCAGGCATCTTTTGGGCTCTAGAAATTCTTCACTTGATACTTATGGCCTTCTAAAAAACACAAAGTTCATCTTTTGTTGCTTTCTTTGACATTGTAAATAATATAAACTAAATGTTGGGAAATAGTTTTATTTAGAGAAAAAAATCTAATTTAAATATTTATTTCAATAAATCACATTTTTAACCAATTACCTAACATAATTTAAACATCTTCAATGAAATATGATTATTTGCTATTTTGTGTAGCCATTTTAAATATTAAAAAGATAAAATGATGTTAAGATGATGATGTAATCTATGTTACACAAATGTTCAGGCTAAGCTGGTAGCACAGGTGAAAAGGTTATATTTTACAGGTGTGTAAGTTCAAGCAAGTTGTGCTGACTGAATATCCTGTGAAATGCTTTACCAAAATAAATCCCATAATTTTTTTTTATTTGCATTTGTTTTGCAATATTAAAACATAAGAGGAAAAATATGGTTATATAGACTGTCTAGCACTTTAGAGAAACTTCACATTTGGTTGTTTCCTCAAGTAAAATTATTGCAAAAAAAACTTTATAAAACACCTGTATATGTGTGTGTGTGTGTGTGTGTGTGTGTGCCTGCACACACGCACATACATGTTCACAAACTTGTGTGAAGGAGGTCACAGAGTGCCTTTGTGAAATGGCCTTTGAATGGACTTAGCTCCTCAAATATAGGAAACTCACCTCTCTGCATATCCACAGATCTAGTTATGGTGTCTAACATGATGTTTAGTCAAAAAAAACTAGTGCAGGAATGAATGAACAAATGAATGGATGAGTTATTACTTGCAATTTGAATCCAGTGGAAAGAACTGTCACACCAGTACTAATCCCCTTCAACAGAGGGACTCTGATTTCCAAACAGATTACATTCTAAGTGGCTGTCTTCAAAGTTCCCCCTTCTTCATGTTTCTTTTATTTTTTGTGTGTGTTTATTGAAGTAAAGTTTATTTGTAGCGAAATGCACAAACCTTAGTGCACCATAATTCATGACTTTTGATAAATACATACACCTGTGTGACAATCACCCCAATCAAGTGTAGAACATTTCTATCACCCCAGAATGTTTCCTTGTGCCCCTTTTCAGTCAGTGTACTCCTCATCATCTAGAGGCAACTGCTCTTCTGTTTTTCGTTTTTTGTTTCACCATATCTTAGTTTTACCTGCTGTAGACTTTTGTGTCAGATTTCTTTCATTGAGCTTAATGTCTATAACATTCAGCCATGCTGCCATATGTACCAGTAGTTTCTTTCTTTTTTATTGCTGACTAGTATTTCACTGTATTAATACAACACGATTTGTTTATCCATTCTTCCATTGATAGACATTTGGCTGGTTTCCACTTTGGGTTATTATGAATTAAACTGCTGTGAAAATCATTGCACAGGTCTTTTTGAGGACATATATTTTAATTTCTCTTGTTAAAATACTTATGAGTGAAATTTCTGGGTAATAGGTGTTTCTAATTATATAAAAGGCCCCCAGTTTTTTAAAGTGGTTGTATGTCTTACATTCAAAACAGCAGCAATGCATAAGAGTTCCAGTTGCTTCAATGTCTTTCCAACCTTTGTTGCTATATCTTTTTTTTTTTTTTTTAATTTTAGGCATTCTGATGGGTAAGAAGTGGAATCTATCTCACTGTGGTATTCCTCGAATTTTACTGATGAATAGTAATATTAGGCACTTTTATTGTGCTTATTGACCATTTATGTATCTTTCTTTATGAAGTGTCTATATGTATCTTTTTTGCTCTATTTTATTGAATAGTTTGTGATGTTATCACTTAGATGGGAGATTTAAAAATTACATGTATATATATTCATATGGTCACAGAAATATCAAACAAATAATGTATACAAAATGAATTTATAAACAAATATTTATGTTATGTAAATATAAAAGTAATACAAATATATTTATACAATCAATAAAAATATAAATAGATATTTATATATTATGGATATATGTTTTTGTTAGACATGTTCCGTGAATATTTTCTCCACTCTGTGGCTTGCCTTTTTATTCTTAATTGTGTCTATCAAGAGCAAAATTTTAAAATTTTGATGATGTCTAATTGATTGCTTTTTCCATCTTTCTAGTAAATCTTTGCCCATTCATGGATGTGAAGATATTTTTCTAAATTTTATACTATCATCCTTAAAGGTTTGGCTTTTAAGTATGTTTCACCTCAAATTAATTTTTTCGCATGGTATGAGATGCTAGGTCAAGATTCAGTTTTCTGAACTTCATGTATTTATCCAGTTGGTACAATACTATTTGTTGAAAAGATTTTCCTTTGATGAAAATTTATTGACATTTTGGTGAGGATCAATTTCTAGGCTTTCTGTTCTATTTTACAGCATTCTTTTACTACTTTTATACTAATACTAAAAAATTAAGGTTTTCACTAGGGTTACATTGAATCTATAGACATTTTAAAATACTGTGTTTTTTATTTAATGAACATGGTATAAACTTCTGTTTGTTTAGCTTTCTTTAATTTCCTTAGCAAATATTTGTACTTTTCTTTTTGGAGTAGAGGTCTTGCATGTATTTTGTTAAATTTATTCCTGTGTTTTACATAACATTTTATATTTATCATAATTAATTTTATGCTTACAATTTTAGATTTAAATGAAAAGATAATTGAAATTTTATTTTCAGTTGTTTCCAGCTCATATATAGTAAATTATTGGCTGTGACATCTTAAATTTATATCCTGTGTTCTTGATCAAGGTATGTATTAGCTATATTACTTACTTTACAGATTGCTTTAGATTTTGTAGATAAGCAATTATGTTGTCTTCAAATAAAGACAGTTTTAATTTTCCATTTCAAATATTTGTGCTTTTTACTTATCTTGTATATCTATAGTACTGTCTAAGACCTATATGATGTTGATAGAAATGATGAGAATGGGTGTCTATTTATTTATAAATTTAGATTTAACTACACTAGCCATTCTTTGCACACACTTTCTATTAGTGGCTGGCAAATTTAACTCACTGTTGCTGTGTTTCATTCTTATTAGTTGAAATAATAATAATAACAGTAGTGACCATTGAATACTTCATATGGCACATTTTGCTAAGTATCTTTCATACAGTTTTTCATTTAAATCTTACAAAGTCTTATAATTTTGGTTATATTGTTCAAAGAAAATTATCCTTTCCAGAACACTGATGGCTCAGAATCACCCTGCTAGTAATGGTGAGGTCTACATGGGTTTTGAACTCAATTAGTTTAACTCTAGAGCCTGGGCTTTTACATAAAAATCCATGGTAGATGTAATGTTACAAATAGAGACACTTTAGTACTGCTATCCTTATTTCATCTTTTCATATACTCTTGGATACTGGCCTCCAGGGCTCCACTAACTTTTATTTTCACATTCTGGTATAATTTCATGTCAGAAAGCTTGTGGATATGAGGAGTATGACTCCTTCACCCAGAAATTCAAGAAAATTTGGTCATTGGACACTTCATTTGGCTGACACTAATTGTCTCTCACTATAGTTTGTTTAATTTTTAAGGAGCAAGTGGCAGCAGTCTCCACTCTGGCAGAGCTCTATAGTGACTAACAGTGAGTATTCTCTCTCTCTCTCTCTCTTTTTTTTTTTTTTTGAGATGGAATCCCACTCTATTACCCAGGCTGGGGTGTAGTGGCTCAATCTCGGCTCACTGTAACCTCTGCCTTCTGGATTCAAGCTATTCTCCTGCCTCAGCCACCCAAGTAGCTGGGATTACAAGCACCTGCAACCACGCCTGGCTTATTTCTGTATTTTTAGTAGAGACGAGGTTTCACCATGCTGGCCAGTTTAGTCTCGAACTCCTGACTTCAGGTGCCTGTCGACCTCCCAAAGTGCTGGGATTACATGCGTGAGCCACTGTGCCCAGCCTACAGTGACCATTCTCTAATGTCTTTTGGTTAGAGTACTTGATTTCAAACAGCTGGATACTTTACACGCATCATGAGTACCTTATGATGAGAGGAGAAAAAGACATGAGAAACTATCACTTCAGTTACTTTATTGTCCCTTCTTAACTACAGTGTTGCCTAAAGAGCTAAAGTTTTGGGTGAAGAAATCTATGAACCACGGATCTGATCTAAATATTTTTCCACTCAAAAAATAGAAACCTGACTTTTTCTTCCTTCCTTGCTCTATCCCACTGGGGCATGATGGATCCCTTACCATACAAATGTTTTTCATAACCGTGCACCTTAAGAAATTCCTCTCTTGATCCAATATTTTAACGCTGTAATGCCCCATTCTGTTGCTTCAGTTTTTAAACTCCTTAAAATGGTTGTCTTTATATGGTATTTTCATTTCCTCACCTGTCATTTGCTTCATCTCACTTCATTCTGACTTTCATTCCTACATCTCCACTGAATCTGATCTTGTCAGTGTCACCACTGACAAGACTATTGTTTGACATTTTTTCAACACCTCTGTTCATTTTTCCCTAGTTGTTTATCATTTTATTTGAAAATAGTACAACATACATTTGACCACTTATTTTCCTCAAGGTCATTTTTATTGTTTTTGTCCTTAAAAATGATGCTTCTGGCTGTTGAATGAAGAATGGATAGGTTGGGGCCAAGGGTAAAGTCTAGGAGACCAATAGGAAGAGTGTTGGTCATAGTAAGTCGATGACAGATCATAATAGATTAAACTGAGGTATTTTGCAGTGGAGACATAAAGAGAGAAATAATAGAGAAAATAATATTTAGGAGGTAAAATTAGATTTCTTGGTAAATAATAAACTTTTGTTCAATTGTGGATGTGTTAAAATTGAAGAGCTCCCGAGACATCCAAATAAAATATTGAATGGGCATTGTCCATAATAGATATAAACCTAAAAGAAGAATTCTGAAATAGAGCTAGTGTATAGCATCACCAATGTATGAATTATTTTGAGGCCATGGATTTGGATTGATCACAAAGACAGAAGGGCAAATTGAAAGAGAGGTCTTAGCAAGAAATCAGCTCTGGTCTGTGATGTATTTTAGTTCTTCATTCGCTTAAAAGAATGGCTATTGTGTAAGTCTGGATTTATAGGAATTGACAAGGTAATAACCCTTGGAGTTGTTCTTTTTATTCTTTATCTCATGTGATACATTTTTCTTTCAGTTTGTGATGAGACTTAATGTAGTTGAAGGCACACAAGCAGTAGATTTTGTCACATCTGTCATTCAATTTTTAATATATTTTAGCAATTGCGAAGTATTGCATGATGTACAAAGTCAATATTCAGTATAATAATGCTATATTTGATTATGATGATGCAGTTTGATATAAATATCTTTTTGCTATTTTAAAAGAAAAGTTTTGCTACAGTTATGAAATTCATTTAGTGCTTTGCTGTTGTCTGAGAATATCACATCCATTTTTTTGGCTTAGCTGCTTTTGAAATGCTTTAGCTTTGATACTTGAGATTGCAGTAAATAATAAGTTTTTTTTGTAGCTTAAGCAAATAGAGTTTTAAAAAATGTCAAGGTAAACATGTAAATCAAAGAAAACTAAATAACAAAATAAAAGTATATCATGCTTGCATTGGGGAAGAGGCATATATGTATGTAGAAACTATGGTAGTTTTAATACATATGGAATAAGAGAATCAGAAAATAAAAAATATCCATTTTATTATTAAGTCCTTATTTACACTAATACCTTCATAGTAGTCCAATTGTACTAATTTATTCGTATTATTAAGCTAGATAAGCTTTCTTGGAATATACTTTTAGTAGGTCAAGAACAAAGGGGTATAAGAAGGCATATAAACAAGAAAAAACTTAATAATCTTAAAAGTAGAAAACTGATAACCTTAAAATTATTCTTTTACTTGAGAATCATCTTCTAATAACATACATTTGTTCACTTCTGTGAACAAAAGAGAAAGTGATTAAATTTATTTAATATTGATAATTTAATTTATTCAAGTCCTTGATATTTAGATAGGGAGAAGGAAAGGGTTGTTATTGGTCGTTTGATTTTAATTTATATTTTGAAACCACAGTTGATAATGAGATTTTCCATCCTGGCTTTTTGAGAAAATGATAAATTGCTAAGTAATTAATGATGAAGGAACCTACTTTGTAAGTAATTGTTGATAAATTTAAAATGCTATACTATACATGCATTTTATTTATGGTAGATATAGTCTGGAATGAATAATTTTTCTAGAATGTAAAAATATATTGGGAAATTCATTTTTTCAGAAAGTCTTAGGATAATTATCTATAAACCTGACTCAAACAGTGTAAGATCATTTATATAGATTTTCCACATGAGCTTATAACAACGATAAACCATCACTCTTCAGAGGGGGATGTCTTTAATTTTGCTTATGGATCTTACCTTTATTGCGGCGAAACAAACCAGCAAAACAATGCCATGGCCACAATACATTACCCATGTCAGTAAAAAAAATCAGAGACAGTTTCAAAAATTAGGATTAACATTCAACTATTTGCTTAGTATTTTGTCTAATACACCACGGTACTGAGCATAAAATAGATAGTGAGGCTTGGCTTTTTATTTGAAACCAGAATATCTTTAAGTGAAACTCATCTATAATTTAAAAATCAAAATGCTGCAAATCTAGTTCACAGATGAAAGTTTCTATTTTTGTATGATATAATACATTTATTTTTACCAGGCAGACCTTATTTTATTCTGTATCCTCCAACTCACACATTCATAGAAGTGCAATAATCCTGACAATTTAGTCACCTTAATGGATTTATATGTAGGATTTCAAGATGCAAATCTTTGAGAAAAGTAATTTAAATGGAGATAAAAAGGTAAGCTTATTTTAGATTATTTAGATCATGTTAAAGTTAGTTCAGTTAATCCAAAGTGTAATTTTATACATGAGTTCTGTGAAAGGAAGGAGATGAGAGTGTACTAGACCAGTTTTCTGGAGGAATGCCTTAGAAAATAATTCTAAATATTGAGATTCTGTTCCATAGAGAGGTTTCAGAGATGAGATTAAATAGAGTAAGCTAATTTATTTAATCAGATTAGGCTAACATACTCTTAAGCATTAACCTCTGAAATCTCAATGGTTTAACAAAAAAATATATATATTTTTCCTGCTTATCTTATAATCCAATAGGTCAGTGGGGAAGCTCTACTTCTTCAAATATCTAGACTCCTTCTGCAAACTCCTAGGGCTTCAATGTATTCTATTGGGTCCTCTGCACGTAACTTACTGTATGGGAAGTTTTTGGAAGGCAGACCTGAAAGAACATTTCACTTCTGCCCACATTATCTCAGAACTGATCCATATGTTCCTAGCATAATCTTAGAGAATGTAGAACAGTTAGTATGGAAGAAATTGAAAATGGAGGAAAGAGAATAGTTAGAGGTGAAGAGGCCAATTAAGAGACTCATTCAACAGTCCAGAGTAGAACATTAGAACCTGGTTATAGAGAGGTCTACAGCAAAATTTTTCAACTCATATTTCTACCCACAGCATTTAAAAAGTTATTGTATTTCTAATTCAGAGGTACAACAAAAATATTGTTTAAAATATGGTTTATGAAAATTATGAAGTAAGCTCTCTTTGTGTTACAGGAAAGGGGTCCCAATCCAGAGCCCTAGAGAGGGTTCTTGGATCTCACACAAGAAAGAATTCAGGGCAAGTCTGCAGTGCAAAGTGAAAGCAAGTTTATTAAGAGAGTAAAAGAATAAAAGAATGGCTACTCCATAAACAGAGCAGCCCTGAGGGCTGCTGGTTGCACATTTTTATGGATATTTCTTGATGATATGCTAAACAAGGGGTAGATTATTCATGCCTCCCCTTTTTAGACCATATAGGGTAACTTCCTGACATTGTCATGGCATTTGTAAACTGTCATGGCACTGATGGGAGTGTAGTAGTGAGGAAGACCAGAGGTCACTCTTGTGGCCATTTAGGTTTTGGTGGGATTTAGCCAGTTTCTTTACTGTAATTTGTTTTATCAGCAAGGTCTTTATGACCTGTATCTTGTGCCGACCTCCTATTTCATCCTGTGTCTTAGAATGTCTTAACCCTCTGGTAATGCAGCCTAGTAGGTTTCAGCCTCATTTTACCCAGCTCCTATTTAAGATGGAGTTACTCTAGTTCACACGCCTCCGACATTGGTATTAGTCAGAATGTGTGTATATATAGCCTAATTTTACCTCCATAAACCTCAGAAGCTAATGATAGAGAAGAGAAAAAGCCAAAAATGTTAAGCAGTCTCTTGAATTCAAACTGAAGTTTCTGTCAAGGCCGGTGGCTTTGAGTCTAGAAAATAATAGAGATGTGCCATGTACAGATGTGAAGAAGTCCAATCTGAGCAGAGTGTTCATAGCTAGGAGGAGTAGTCTCTTTTAATGTACCACAATGACATGCATTTGAAATAATGAAAGCACTGAACCAGGAGCAAGTTTACAGATTGCTTTGATCTCAAAAAGGATGAGGAGCACCACGATGGGAATTTATTTGCCTATGAGCCCAGAAAATTTTTTGGATCAGTCCTAACACTCATATCAGGCTTCACTGTTAGAAAATGCCAGGAAACCCATGAACCACAGATGGGTTCTTTACTACCCATACAACTAATGTTGCCATTTGCTAATGTAGATGCAAAGACACTGAAGTCTTCCACTGTAGCTTTTTGTCTGTACTTAAGAAATGGTGAGAATGCAGAAAACAGTATTGTCTGACATTACTCACACAATTAATTATTCATTCATTAAGTGATTAGGATATAGAAACCTACTATAGGAAATAGAGGCTCATACAACTGTTAGAGAAGCTGAAGAAACAAAGGTCAGGAAGACTTCTACCCAAGATTTTAGCTCAAAATATCAAAGTGGATGGTTCTTAATAATTTGTCTGGAAACTCTTTTAATACTATAAAATTCCTAGGAAAGTCCCACCAATTTACCCAGTCTGCATTAGTGAAATGGGTGCTTTGTGAAAACTTGTCAGTAAGCTGCTGTGCATCTTAGTTCTGTTCAGGCTGCAAGTGCCTGCGGGAATTCAGTTTCTTTACCAGTGCCTGTCATCTGAAAATGCAACGGAATCAAATATGGAAGGGGAGTCTGTGAAATGTGGATTCTGGCATCTCTTCTGAGTCCCAAAAGAGATCTTGAAATGGGGTAGTGGAAAAACCAGATTGGCTAAAGTCTATCCAGCACACTCTCTTAGATCTATAGGTTTTTAACTGGGCTTCAGATTTATACTCAGAAGTTTACCCTTTGCTTTGATGATCTAATCAGATGCCCTCTCTAGTTTAACAAGAAAACTATGAAACATTTTCCCAATTCCTACATAAGGTGGGTTCTCTATCTACAGATAAAGAAAAGTATTGAGCTTTGGGACCCTCTAAGCTTGGAATGAGAGTTTTCAGGAAGGAAAAAAAAAAAACTTTACATGGCAAAATACAATGCAGGTAGTAGGGTTACTTGGCTAAACTCTGGTTTTATGTTTGAGGCAGAACAAGAATCCAAGTTGGTACTCTTCCCATAATGTTTATTAAACAATTTAATGCATGCATATACTTAATGAGTGCCTGGGAACGCAAACATCATTGCTCAAGTGTTAGTAATACAGTAGAAAACCGGAAAATATAGTTTTTATATCCAAAAAGTTTTGTGGGAAAGACAGATACTATGATAATTATGAAGAAGACCAATATAGTACTTTATTTCTTATCTACTAGACTTTGAATTACTTTAAGGCAATTATAATGGCTGGCCATATGTGGTGACCCTTGAACAAACATTTTTGTATTCACCTTGATATCCTGGGCACCTAGGTTCCTAATGTAATTTGTTGAATTAAGCTATTCTGCTTCTCCTTTCCCTAACATGTATCCCAATCCATCTTATTATTCTTATTTTACTTTCAGAGCAAGCTTTCAACCCACAGTTATCTTAGAATTGTATTTTATTGTTTAATGGCTTCTTAATAAAATATTCCCCATCTGGTTTTATTAACTTCATTTAAAGTGCACAATACTTTGCATTTTTATAAGTCTAGTGGGTCCTGTTTGTTAATTTATTGAAATAATGATTTATTTTTATTTTGGACAATTTTAAAGCTGTTATTTATTATTTCTCTCCTCCCCGCAACATTGAAGCCATTTGTATTTTATGTGGGTATATTCATGGTTCACATTGCTAGCTGTGGAGTCTGTTAATGTAACATCAATAATATGTATTTCAATTGACTTTCTTTCCGTTGAAGCCATGCCAGAGTGACTCTAACTGGCAGAAGAATAAAAATAAGGATAAGAGAGCAGAAAATACTTAAAATTTCCTCTGAAAATCATGCCAATAATCCATTCCTTTGGCAATTTTATATAAGCTAAAATAATTTATGTGCAATTACATTAAAATATACATTTATACTTAGTAAAAATGATTAGTAATTTTGTCTATATATAGTTTTTGTTCACTTGAATTATTTTTACTAGGGGAAATAAATATTCAATCCCTTCTTTTTCATGATCACTAATGGCAATTCTAGTCTGGCAGTTTCATGGTTGAATGTCACCAATATCAGCACGAAACAGGATCAGTGTGTATCTATATATACACATATGTGTACAGGCATATGTAATACTTATATACATATAAGTATATACTATTTATAATTGTTATATAAAAGATCCAAAGATAGCTATTGAGCTTTGGTCCCTGGGTTTTTTATTTCTTTATTGCACTTGAGACACATTAACTCAGAAGCCCCTGGTACCAAACTCAGATTTTAAAAATAGCCCAGCCCAAGAAACAGACGTTTTAGCCTTAGAGTCTGTCTACTTTATATACAATGAGAAGCCTCACTCCGCTTCTGTGGGCCAATGATTACATAGTCTTGCGATTATAGGACCCCAAGTTCCTATTGCCCTTTACAGTATTTGGAGCCACAAAATTCCAGCTCTATTGCTGAGCGGAAATCACCTAACATGTTTGCCCCCTCTCTGATTCCCCTCTTCTCTAGAAGTTCTCCTGCCCTCCTTCCCCTCAGGGTGATGGCCCCTTTGCCTAGCCTCTGAATAGCCTTATGCTGTGAAAGGCCTCCCCTTTTGTGCAACTCTGTCCCGGCATAGCCCAGTAGAGCCTCCGTGTGCCACTGTCCCTAGTCATCACATCGTCTTCCTAGATCAGACCCCCTAAATATCTGAAACCCCTACATGAATTATAAATATAATACTTTCATATAAATGGAAGGTTATGCAACCTATCCAGTCACTCTGGTAACCTAATTTTAAGAAAAATTGGGGTTATAAACCTATTGTTTAAATGAATATATAAATAACAATTTTAATTAAAATTATTTATAGTCACATTTCTACTATTACTTAAACAAATATAGAGGAATACTTATATAACATGATTGTGATTCATAATTACTTGAATAATAAAAAAGTTCACTCATTAAAATAATACACATATAATTAAGCCTTTTATTTTAGCATAAACTATGTATATTTTTATCTTTAGATGTAGGATTGAGACATCCTTTTGAGGATATTTCTGCTAACTGTAGTTCCATTTTGTCTTTCTTATGTATACAACATTCTGAAAATATCATCCGTAGTTTTTGGTTTCTGTTTCATTCATTTGAAGTAATAAATTGGACACTTTTGAAATAATTTGAGGGTAGAATCCTTTTTGATGTTTATAAGTTTTACCTCCATTCTTTTACAGTTGCTTCAGCCACAATTAATTAAGCAGTTTGGTTATATAATTTTCTTTTACTGAGTTTTCCCAAACATTAGAATTGGCCTTAGATACAAAAACTCTCTAGACTTTGCAAACACCCATTCCATTGTTCTGTACAATATTTAGATAAATTATTGAAGGTATTTATAGCTGTTATTTGGAAATTTATCATAGGTGACTCTCAGTTCATCATTTTCATCTTAAAGAAGCAAAATTGGAGGTAGCTTTTTGCCCTAAGGGTAACCCTTACCAATAAGCATTCAGAGTTAGTAGGTTTTATAGTGGGAATTAAGAGTAGCCTGTTAGTTATAAACTCTATAATAGACAATTGTGTCCTCCTTCACATTCATATATTGAAGCTTATAACACCTTTTGTGATTGTATTTGAAGATAGGGCCTTTGAAGGAGGTAGCTAACATTAAATGTGGTCTTTAAGTTGGGGCACTAATCCAATAAGACTAATGTTTTTATAGGAAGAGGAAGAGACCAGGAATACACATTCAAGGAGAAAAGGCCATGTGAGGACACAGGGAGAAGGTGGACATCTCCAAGCCAAGAAAAGAAGGCTCACTGAAAACCTGCTCTGCTACACCTTGATCTTGGACTTCAAGCCTCCAGAACTGTGAGCAAATTAAATTCTGTTGCTTAAGCCATTCAGTCCATGATACTTTGTTATGGGAGCTCTAACAGACTAAACAAATAGTGAGAATCAGAAGATTTACAAGGGACAATAGAGACCCTGGTTAACTGCATTCAATTAAGAGTTTCTATTGCATTTGTAAATATCTCAATATGATTAACTGGTTGTCAGTGCTCACCACCAGTCCTTTCTGTAAGGTTTGTTTCCGAGGATAAAACGAAGACACTGAGGCCAGCACCAAAATAATCCAATGCAAAGGAATTTATTCAGACTCCTGGGCAAGGTTCTCCGATCCAGGCAGGAGGTGCCGGAGAAGTCGCACAGACGCCTCTCAGACAGGGGGTTTTATAGGGAGTGAAACAGCTCGATTGGTTGTGGGAGAGCAAGACTGCTATTGGGTAAGTTACAAGCCTTGACCTAGGACTTGGCCTGTTATTGGTGGAAATTACTTGGGCTATTTTTAGACAGGGGGTTTTTATAGGGAGTGAAACAGCTCGATTGGTTGTGGGAGAGCAAGACTGCTATTGGGTGAGTTACAAGCCTTGTTTACATACTGAGCTCCTTAAGGGAAGACCAGGCTGTGCAAGCAAGGGAGAGGGGAACATGCCTGAGCATGTCTGAGCTTGGTCGGGGCATGTCCGAGCTTGCTCGGGACTTGTAAAAGGGAAAAAGGAGCGGTGGGGGTGCAGGGGGTGCGTCCAAGCTCCCAGCAAGGCAACCGGCCTTACACTTCTGTTCAGCTGTTTCTTCTTCTCTCTCTGCCACATGCCATGGGCAGGCCAAAACTGTCTTCTCCTGGGACCACTGATAGAGCAGTCTCTTAACTGCCTTTCCTGCTCACATTCTTGTCCAATTACAAGACACATTTGTCATTTTCCTGCTTAAAACTTTATGATGTCTCCTCGTCCACTTGCAAAACAAGCAGATGTCCTCTGATGTGTAAGGGAAAACCATGGTCTAAACCCCACTTACCTGCTCCTCGAACTTGCTCCCTCCCTTCTCTCTGTCCTTCCTTGTCTTCCTTCAGCTCGTTGTCGGGTCTTGTTATAGGAGGACACCAGTGAATCGCCCATTCCTGACCCATGCCCTTGTGTGGCCCTCCCACATTAACACCAAGCTTGGCCACATGAGTTGCTCTAAAGAGACAAGAGCAAAGATGATAGATGATGAGGCTTGAAAAATACCACAGAGCTGGGATTTCTTTCTCACTGGCTGCTTCTGAAAGAAGGCTTAACTACTCTGCCGCTTCACGGGAGACACAGGGGTCACTTTCCTCCACCTCTGCCAGCCTTCAGACATGGTGTGAGCTCAATTGTCGTGGCCTGAGCCCAACCCAAACTGCCGAGCCACAGAGCTGTGACAAATACATGATTGTTGGGCTGAGTCACTAGGTTTTGAGGTTGTTTTGTCACTTAGCAATGGATAACTGATAAACACACCAAACTCACTCCTGAGTCCCAGGACTCCCTGTTTCCTCTGCTTGGCCGTATTCTCTAATGGAAGGTTCCTTTTGGTCATTTAGATCTCAGTTTAAATCTCAGCCCACTCTGAAACGGCTGCCCTGGCTACTCAGGCCAAAGTGCTCTTGTATTCCCTGTAGAAAAAGAAAATTTTGCGTCTCTGCTCTCATCCTACAATATTCAGCACAGAATCCTTCTGTGATCAGATGTATGTGGGGGTTTTTTCATCCACCAAGCCAGCCACTGATTCGTCACTGGATGCCAGCTGAAAGTCCGCTTATTCAATCCAATCCTGACACCATCTAACTGGAGACAGAGTCAGATCACACAGGTTGAGGATTCAGTTCTAAAAGAGGGATCCCCACCTCTGATGCTGATTGGAAGCCCTAGGTTGTTTTGCCTGTGCTTCTGACCAATCAGCTACAAATCTGGGTTTCCAAAACCTCCTTCAGTTTGATGAATTTACAAGAGCAGCTCGGAGCACTCAAGGAAATACTTACATTTACCAATTCATTGTAAAGAATGTTACAAAGGATACCGATGAAGAGACACATAGGACCAGGTATGGGGTAAAGGGAATGGAGCTCCCATGCACTTCCAGGGCGCGCCACCCTCCAGAAGCCCCCACGTGTTTGGCTATCTGTTTCGTTTTGTTTTGAGGCAGGGTTTTGCTCTTGTTGCCCAGGCTGGAGTACAAGGGCACGATCTCGGCTCACTGCAACCTCCACCTCCTGGGTTCAAGCAGTTCTTCTGCCTCAGCCTCCCAAGTAGCTGGGATTACAGGCATGCACCACCACACCCAGATAATTTTGTATTTTTAGTAGAGACAGAGTTTCACCATGTTGATTAGGCTGGTTTCGAACTCCTGACTTCAAGTGATCCACCCAGCTCAGTCTCCTAAAGCGCTGGGATTACAGACATGAGCCGCCATGCCTGGCCCTGTTTGACTGTCTGGAAGCTCTCTGAATCCTGTTCCTTCAGAGGGTTCTTATGAAAGCGTCATTACACAGCTATGACTATTAAATCATTTGCCATTGGTGACTGGCTTGACCTTCAGCTCCTCTCCCCTCCCTGGAGGCTGTGGGGTCGGGTGGGAAGTCTCAACCTTCTAATCTTGCCTTGGCTTTTTGGGTGACCACCCTCATCCTGAAGGTGCCTAGGGGCTGCCAGTCGCCATTCTACTTATTAACATACAAAAAGACACTTGCCATTTTATAGGTTCTAAGGATTTTAGGCCGAAGACCAGCTATATAACGTCACATCCATTCTGTCATATCATCATTTCTCCTCATACTATAGCACTTCTCATGGCCTGATGTTTTCTGCTTTACCAAACTTTATCAAATCTAAGACACTGTGGATTGGAACCCACATCCCAACTTGAGAAACTAAAAAAAATATGCATGAAAAAGAGTGGTTTGAGAGGCCAGGCTTGGAGGCTCATGCCTGTAATCCCAGCGCTTTGGGAGGCCAAGGTGGACAGATAACTTGAGGCCAGGAGTTCTAGACCAGCCTGGCCAACATGGCAAAAACCCTGTGTCTACTAAAAATACAGAAAGTAACTGGGCATGGTGGTGCGTGCCTGTAATCCCAGCTACTCAGGAGGCTGAGGAGGAGAATCACTTGAACTTGGGAGGTGGAGGTTGCAGTGAGCCGAGATCACACCACTGCACTCCAGCCTGGGCAACAGAGCGAGACTCCATCGCAAAAGAAAAGAAAAAAAGAGTGGGTTGAGTTGATGAAATACAACATTTGATGATTTATTCCTTTGTGTCTCTCTATGGGAAATCTACGCCCCATGAGGGGAGGGCCCGCCTCCTTGGGTTGCCTCCTCCAATTATTCTCCATATTGGAGAAAAAATAAACTTTCTAAAATGCTAATCTCATCACACCACGCTTCTCAAAGTGATTTATTGGCCCCTCACTCCATCTAGGGCAAAAGGAAAATTGCTTCCGTGACTCACAAGCCCTCTGAGACTGAGCTCTTGCTGACACACCCACCCTGCATCAGGCCACCCTCCTGCTCTGGGTCCTGATATAATCCTGCCACATGTCACCACCACGCTGACTCTTCTGGATGTTCTCCCTCCTTTCCTCTTGGCTAATCCAAGCAAATCACCCTTCCTCAACGGTCACATCCTCCTCTGCCCCTCCCGACTGCTCTCACATCCCCTTATTACAAAACCTTACACCAATAACTATTGCAATTCTAAAATATTTGTACAACTGTTTACTTGTTTGTCACATATTGTGTGTTTTTTTTAATTGTGTCTGACATCTACTGTGAGCCAGAGAGTGTTCTATGTGTTGAGATAACATTAGTAAACAGAACAGCAAGACTTTCTACCGTAATGAAGCTTTGGCTTCAATGAAGGTAGACAGACGACAAGTAAGATGAATATAAACACACAAGGATGTCACATGCTCCTGAATGTTATGGAGGAAATTAGGGAAGGAAAGGGGAAATGGCAAATCCTAGTGGCTGGGAGGGGCTGTGATTTCACATATGATGGTGAGAAAAGGTCCCAGTGAGAAGATACATTTGAGTGAAAACAGATGAGGAAATGGAATTAGCAGATATTTCAGGAAGAACATTCCAGGAGGTGAAACCAGCAAGCTGAAAGCCCTGAGGCAGGAGGCTGGTCACTGGTGGTAGGCTTTAGCTGACATTTTTAAGGAAGTCCCTGTGGCTGGAGCACTAAGGAGCAGAGAGCTCTGAGAGGGGAAGTGAAATCGGCCATGGAGGGGATGGCCTAGAGCCTTGTAAGCCTTGTTAATAGGAGAGTGACGATGAGTTCTCAAAGGTCGGCTTGTTTCAGGTATTAAGAGTTGACTTTAGAAGCCACAGAGCAGAATTTGGGATGTCAGCGGGAAAACTGCAATCATATGAGCAAGAGACAATCACGGTTTGTGAAACATGGTGATGAGAAATGGAGGAGGTGAGAAAAGGCCAGAGTCTGGCTGTGTTTTGGAGACAGAGCCAGTGGGATTCCAGGTGGCTGGAGTGTAGGGTTTGTACGATGAAGAAAGGTGTCAGGAGTTTTGGCCTCAGCAACTGCGAGATGGAATGAGCATTGACCAGGATGGGGAAGGCTGAAGGTGGAAAAGGCTGTAGGGGAAGGAATGGGAGTCAAGTTTTGATGTGTCAAGTTTGTGATGCCTTCTAAATAGCCAAGATATAGACACTAAAGTTGTGTATATAACCACAGTGTTCAAAGAAGATGGCTGAGAAAGAGATATCAGTCTGGGAGTTATCAGCATACAGAAGATACTTAAGGACTTGGGTCCAAATTACCAGGAAGGTAGCAGAGACCAGAGGAAAGGCCAGACCAGAACTCTGGGCCCTCCAGCCACGGCCAAGGAGATGAGGAGATGGGAGAGATCTGTCAGGAGAAAGAAAAGCGCCATCAGCAAAAAGGAAGATGGAATCATCTCCTCTGATCCCAGTGTTGAGAAAGGGTCACCAGCACCATCGAACGCTGCAGTGAGATCCAGCCGGCTGAGCTTTGGCCACTGACCATGTGACAGGGTGGTTTTGGTATCAGGATGGGGAATTCACGTCTTTCTCTCTCACTAATCAGAATGAACAGCCGCATTTTCTGTCATCGGCACCACTGTATTCCTAGCATCTAGCACAGTTTCTGATAAAAGCTACATATTACATTAATACTTGTTAAGTGAGTGATTGGAAACGAATCGTTAGATACTTTAAGATGGTCCTTAGATAACAGTTTTCAGGCAGATTTACAAAATAATTCCCCTATAATTTGGAAATTTAACTGCCTTTTTCTGTGGATAAGAGTCATGGAAAGATGAGCTTATGAGAGCATTTTTACCTTAATAAATGTTAGCGTTTCTCAGAATCACTGTAAGTCCTCTTTACTTTGATTTCCTAAATAAAAACCACGCACAGAGCAGGTGTTTCTATGTCTTGCTGGGAGGGAAAGAGGTCTGATCATTGTTTTGGGAGAACAACCTTCAACTTGGTCTCAGAATGGCCGTTGCTCATTGGTGGGGAAAATTGTTGCCTGATGGGAAATGGTCCCAGGAACCCTCAAACTGGTCCCCTTACCCATTGGTGTCAGGAATTCCTTTAATAGGATCACAACTTTTCATCCTATAATTTTCATGATACACTAGTCCGAGGTATAGAGAAAAGGCAGCTAATTTTTATTTTCAATGCATAAGCCTTTACATGAAAGCTCAGAGTACTACTGAGACAAAAGCACATTGTCATGATTTCTGTCAAAGTGCCCATTGCTCAACCATCTGTCAGATTCCACGTGTGCAGATGAAGGAAAGAGGCAGGGGGAGTCATTCTGAAAGGGTCTTTGTGGAAACCAGGTCTTGATCACTCAAAGGAGGGGCAAGCCCTTCGTCAGCAGGACCCTAAAGGAGCAGCAAGTTAGGACCTGGTGTATGTCCTGGGGCCTTAGGATGGCCTTAGCTACGGCTGTCGGGCCTTATGTACCACGTGGCCAACGGCACGTGCTCCTGCCTGGCTTACCTCTGGTGACAGTGGCCAGCTGTCAGGGTTCAGATTGTCCAATAGCATCTGCAGGGACCACACAGATAGTTGCAGAACTGTTTTTTCTCAAAAGTGGGGTCTAGGCATTGGAGCTGAGGCTATTCAGGTGAACATAACCCACCAATCCTTTTAAAAACACATAACTAAAAGTCAATTACACAATCCATTTCAAACAGAGCATTAGTGTCTAAACTGCCGCATTTAAAGCAAGTCTCCTCAACCAGCTTCAGAAACATCTGAGGCCCACAGGTATCCCTCTGGAGTCAGAGGATGACCAAAGAACCCGACTACAAAGCAGGAGGAGATTATCCAAGCGAAATCTCCCCAAGACACCTGGAAAGAGGAACAATGAGCTGAATCCATGTCAGCACGTACATGACAGATACCAGATCCTTTCTGAAAGCAGATTTTGTTCAAAGTGGGAGGGAATGGGCGGGTCCTGAGTGTTTGTGAAATTCAGAAGGGGAAAGGGAAGGATGCAAAACACAGCTCTATCATTTGCTTTTCCTAGAGATGGGGTCTGGCTTTGCAGCCCAGGCTGGAGTGCAGGGGACGATCCTAGCTCACCTCAACCTTGAACTCCTGGGTTCAAGCCTTCCTCCCACCTCAGCCTCCCAGGATGCAGGGATTAAAGATGTGAGCCGCCACACCCAGACCCCATCATTTTCTAAACATTATTCAAGAACTGCTTTGCTCCGTTCATTTCTCTTCCCAGTGCAAAGAGGATCTTCCCCATAACGTTCTAATAGAGATTTCCTAGTTATCAAGGATGCCCATTCATTGCTTTTTCTCTCAGATGAAATGTGTATGACTTTTATGATCTTGTTCAATGTGTACTCATTTATTCATTTATATTTATTAACTGCAATAAATTCTGCAGAGATGGGTAAGTGAGGGCGCTTGTCCTGTAAACCACACCTGTCTTCCAAACATGGCAGAGAATCAAAAAAGGAAATACATATAGTTAATAATAGTTTAAACACTATGGTATTTATATAATTAAAACATATGACTCCTGTAAGTTAACATTTTGGTTAACACTCTTCTAGAAACATGGCTATTTTCTTACTTTCTCTATTTTTCTTATATTGATTTATTGTTTAGGTAGTTTTAAAGTACATTTCTCATAGGAATATAAAGACTTTCTCATTACAAACATTAAAATTGTGTATTAGAGAAAAATACATTAAACATCCAGAATCCTGAAGAAAAGCATAGTTTTTCTTTCTTTCGTTCGTTCTTTTTTGTTGAGACAGAGGCTGGCTCTATAGCCAGGCTGGAGTGCAATGGCGCGATCTTGGCTTTCCAGTTTCAAGCAATTCTCTTGCCTCAGCCTCTTGAGTAGCTGGGACTACAGGCATGCACCGCCATGCCTGGCTAATTTTTTGTATTTTTTAGTAGAGACGGGGTTTCACCAAGTTGGCCAGGATGGTCTCGATCTCTTGACCTCGTGATCTGCCAGACTCGGCCTCCCAAAGTGCTGGGATTACAGGCGTGAGCCACCGCGCCCGGTCACAAAGCATAGTTTTATTTAATTCTTAATTTAACCAAGTGGCAGACGTTCAGATTTGGAATTGGTTTTGCTGTATCAAACAACACCACGTCTAACACCTTTGTGCATATATATTCTGGATGGTGAACTGTTAAACTGCCCTACAGAAAGGCTGCATGTGGTGGCATTACACAAATGCTAATTGTGAAGGAAAGCATGTTACATATGGCACGGTGTTTTGTGGTGGAAATGAAATTGATTATTATTGTTTTGTTCTTTGTGGGTTTCTGTAGATATGTTAAGCAGAAATTTGAGACGGGACTATCTAGGGAAACATTTGCTCTGTTAAAGTCTATTGCTACTTCTACAACAGCAACTTCATCTGAGTGGACAATGGAAAGAAATAACATGTCTAATTCTAGGCACAGGCCCATACTGAGTTTTGAGGCTAAACCTCTGAAAGTGAAAAGCCTGCCAACAGCAGCTAATGGTGTGGGCCAAAGGCCTGTCTGGTTCCCTGTGTGGTGGGATATTGCCTTATCACCTGCTTTGTTTTGCTAATGAAAACAACACTGGCAAACAAAAATAGCAGCCGCCATGGTATTGGGCTATATACTTTACAGTAATTCTCTTAGCTTACACTCACAATTCTCTAACAGGAAGTAATTTGAAGTGACAGAGAAGTAACTTGAAGTCCCAATGGAACATAATGGATCGGATTGAAAAGATTGGACTCCAGAGCCACGCTCTTGACATCAGCTACCTTGACTTGAATAGTTCACTAATAGGACAATGAAAACAAACTCTTAAGGGTGTATAAAATGAAATCAGTTGATCTGAATAAGATACTTAATCATAGATAACTATACGATATTTTTCTAAATTTAAAATACACATTGATCATTTATTCAAAAACTTTTATGAGTACCTTGTATCTGCCAGGCACTGGGATACACAGTGGTGAGCAAGGCAGATGGGAACTTTGTCTTCACAACAATATTGGACTGTGAAGGAGACGAGCAGGAAAACAGGTGTTTGCAAGGATGTGAGTGAGGTGCAGCTTTAAGAGGGAATCCCAGGGCACTGTGGGGAAATCAAGGAGAGGACCCAGACTTTGTGCCTTAGGTCCAAGGTTTACTCCCAAGTGTCTGGCACTGCAGCTACTTGGGAATTAGCACCACACCCGGTTAATTCTTTGTTTTTTTTTGTTTTTTTTTGTTTTTTTAACAGAGACGGGGTTTCACATGTGGACCAGGCTGGTCTCAAACTCCTCACCTCAGATGATCCACCCGCCTTGGCCTTCCAAAGTGCTGGGATTACAGGTGTGAGCCACCACACCCAGCCCGAGACTGAGTAATTTCTAAAGGAAAGAGGCTTAATTGACTAACAGTCCAGCATTGCTGGGGAGGCTTCAGGAAACTTACAATCATGGCAGAAAGGGAAGCAAACACATGTCCTTCTTCACATAATGGCAGAAAGAAGTGCTGAGCAAAAGGGGAAAAGCCTTTTATAAAACCATTAGATATCTGAGAACTCACTCGCTATCATGAGAACAGCATGGAGGTAACCACCCACTGCTTTAATTACCTCCCACCATGTCCCTCCTACTATAATTTAAGATAAGATTTGGGTGGGGACGCAACCATACTGTGTCAGATGTTAACCCATCCAAGCACAGAGTACAGGAAATACCACTGTTTAGAATATGGAAATCATTGAACTAAGCAGTGGGAGCTAGTACATGCAAACGAGTTGTTTAGGCAACTCAGATACAATGTCAGAAGGAAAGCAAAGGGAAGGGGAGCTGTGGCTGGCACAGAAGACACTGGGAAGACAGAAGGTTACATAGAATTAGCTTGGCCCTGTTGAAAAGTCCTGGAGATCCAGGGAGAGATGGCTGGAGAAGGAAACCTAAAACGTTGAAACCAAAAAAGGAGAAAGCTAGACTAGAGTAAGGTAAGGCCCTAAAGAATAAGAAAGGAGTCTAAGAAGTGACCACAAGTTGCTTGATCAAGGAAAGGGCCGCCTGCCCAGGATTTCCCAAGGTGGCCGAGAGCGATTTCACCTGCAGAACTAGTCTTCAGTGTCCTGAAGGATATTTACCTATTCTCAAAGAACTCAACAATATCACTTCCATTCTGCACTCTGTGCATCTGCAGCTAAAATTTCTCCATACTTTTCATCCTCAGGTTTTTCCTACCAATTCAACTTGCTAACAGAGTACCCAGGTCTCCCATTCTATTTAATCTGTCTCTTTTTATCCAGGTAAATGTTTTTATTATCTAGGTAATAGCTACAAATGCCATTCTAAGCCTTAGTCACACATTATATTTATGTCACCCTATTCAGTTTCAAACTTACTTGATTCTCGTCTCTGTGGATTAATTTTTATATAGATACCTTTAATGGTAAAACTTTCCAAATTATTTTCTTATTCATTTTGACTAAGAATTATCAGTTATTTCTTATGTCTCATTTCTTCTTCCTATCGCCCCTGTTCATTTTTACAGTAAAAGTCTTTGTACTTTTATCTGAGCCTTTTTTAAAAAAAATTCCTCTCTCAAGCTTCTCTACTTTTAGTCTTCTAAATCAAGTTAATGAATTGTCTGCTCTCCCAGGCCCTCTAACACCTGATCTCTGAGTAGAAGCCTGTGGTTCTGGTATCTTACACAATGATTCACTGCAGAGATATCTCTCTGAACCTGGGATTTCATGACACTGAAAACACAGAACAAGCTTTATCAATGGCAGTCATATTTCATCTACACATAGAAACTACTCACATACCTCAGGGGAAGGTTTCAGAAACAGATGGCCTGCCTTAGAGACTATATGCACTCAGAATTTCTTATTTGGAATTACACTTTACATGAATAAAAAATACAGCAAAACATCTAAAGCTCTAAAAATGTATACA
Source organism: Cheracebus regulus (assembly GCA_963574635.1). Lineage (NCBI taxonomy): Eukaryota > Metazoa > Chordata > Mammalia > Primates > Pitheciidae > Cheracebus > Cheracebus regulus. The sequence goes on from CAUYQU010059054.1 coordinate 35,113, forward strand.
GAGACCTCTATAAATACCAGCCATGTTGTTTGCAGCATGATTTATTACCTGGTCATAGTATTTGGGTACATTAATGATTTAACACCATGTAACCTCTCTTGACACAGAGCAACCAAAAAAAAAAAAAAACTTCAAAATGTGTAACAACAATAAATATCAAGCTTTCTAATCTAAAATATATAAATATAAAATACGAGTCTTTTCTGGAAACATCTTAAGAAAATCCAGCAACCACTTGTCCACGGGTAGGTGTCTGATGTTGACGGTGCTTACATTCAGAACATATCACCTCAGATCCAATACAAGTATTTTTATGTCTTTTACCAACACATGTTTGCATATCTAGGAAAGAAAAAATTGGTTTTACCATAGGTTTAATTTTATCATAATGTTTACCATTAATGTTTACCATATGATTTTCTTTAGGGAGGGAGTACAGATTTCCTAATTTTAAATTGTTCCTGATTTTTAAAATATTTCCAATCAGAACAAATATAATCACATTTATTCATTTTCAACAACAAAAAAAATATTTACAGGGGTTGCCAAACAATTTCATTTTAGGTAAATTCTAACATTCCACAGAATCACCAAGAAAATTAGAAAAATAAAAAAAAGGTGTAGTCATATGTTTCTTTTGGACTATGCAAAGGTAATCAAGAAGTATGATTGTAGTTTTCATCCAATTGCTATGAAAAAACTGATTTGGCCATATCAAGCAGAAAGAATTCATGTAACATTTTAAATATCATCTTCTGTAATAATTGTTTACTTATTTGGACTCTGAAGAAAATGTTTAAATATCATACATATATATAAGTGGAAAGGTAACTTTGTGCATCATTAATTCTGTTACAGAAATACTGACTTTTTTTGTAAATCCAATTATTTTGAGAATAAATCAGAAATTAAGTATACGGATAGATTAATTTCTGACATAAAACTCCAAACTAAGCAGTACAATGTTTTAACTTATATTAGACTGCTACTATTTCTCTCCTTAAAAAAAGGTTGGTGGGGGCAGTGAACAATAAATATCTGCAAAAATAACCAATATGATGTACTCACACTGAACAGCCGGGGCTCCTTGGTGTGTGGATGAAAGCCCTTTTTTTTACAAGCAGAAACCTCAAGCATGCCAGCATTGGTGAGCCTGAAGATGCCAGTGCTAAATTTCAGAGTGAAAACAAAGTAGAAAAGTTAAGGATCATTTGGGCATTCCAGATGCTTTATTTGAATAGTACATGCATAAATGTTCCTCAAATGGGATTGAGAAATCACAAACTAGGAATTCCATAGTGATTTTTTAAAAAAACCAATGATTGGCCCAGAGGAGAGAAACCCAGGAGGAGGCAATGCTGCTCCTAAGAGACTGTAGGACCGTGAAGGAGACAAGGCAGCTAAGTTATTACGTGTGACCCTAGAGGAAAGGCCAAGGCCCCAACAGAGAGGCCCATGGAAGGAAATTAGAAGTGGCAGATATTTCTAATTCTTCTAATAATGTTAATACAGATTATAGCAATAGCAAATATTTATTGATTACCTGCTGTGGTACCAGGCACTATGCTAAGCACTGTACATAGACTATTAACTAATTTCATCTTCACATCCATCCCTCATGGGCACATATTAGGGACAAAGAGGCTGAGGCCCACAGTGGTCAAGTATCCGGCCTAACACACCACTTGAGGGGTGGAGCCAAGATTCCAATATGTTTGTTTGATTCCTATGCTCATAACTACTCTACAATAATTATTGGCTCCCAAAAGTAGGAAGGTTTTTTCTCAGCTAAGGCTAGAAGGTTTCTTATGGTAGAACATGATACAGTAGAAATAAGATCTCAAAAGGCTAACTGGGATAGCATCCTTCTTAAACGTTACTCACTTCAAGGTCACGCTAACTGAAGAAAGAAAACCAGAAATTCCACCACTGAAAGGACCTTAAACTGCAGAGCTGTAGGTCTATGCATCTGGCTGCCACCCATCTCTTTTTCCCAAGGGCACTGTGTGCTTGCTAATCCAAGTACCACAACCTGGTGTCTGGACACACAGGAACCCAGCAGCCCTGGACAAAGCCTTCTTTGGGCTCCCCTGAAGAGTTACACTTACTCTTTATGCTTTGGGGAGCAAACAATGGCAATGGCCTCTGGCAACATGAGTTGATAGGAACAGTGAGTGTGAAGATCAACGCTGGATAAGAATGCAGTTTGGGTGGGATGTGTCTATTAATAGAAAAGAAGACAATCTTATTAGTATAACTGTCTCAGCCAAGGCCACAGCCTGTTTTGAGAAAAAACTCTATCTGCTTTTAAATTTTTTTACCATCATTGATCAAATAAGGATTTTAAAAAACGTTTTGCTGACATAATCCTTTCCTTTATGCATTCCTATTATTTGCTATTTTGGAATAACTACGACATTGAGAAGAGGCTCCTAGAAGTGTTAGTGTACTTTCTTCCTTTTGGGGAAAGAAAGAGCTGGAAATTAATTTGCTAGAGGCTTTAAATAGATTCTCATATAATTATCACAACTCATTGATGAGACAATAATTTTATTATATCAATTTTACATACAAGGATCCCAAAACTAAGGGAGGTTACCTAACATGTCTGTGGTCACACAGCTGGTAAGAAGCAGAGCTGTGACTGAAAACCCTGGACACAACATACTTACATAAAACACAACGGACATTAAAAGAAGGTTTTCACTAAATAGACCACACGTTGCTGTGTATCCTTTTATGGATTGCCATTTCCTGTAAATGGGAGAATGGGAGACTCCAAGTTGTCGAAGGTATTTGGGACTAATCTTGCACAGCAACTAAATACTCACATGAGGAGAAGGAAAGGGGGATTATAAATTAAAAGAAATCTGCCAAGTTTCTGGCTACATACAAACGTGTTTATGCATGGCCAATCAGAGGTTCATATTTGAACATAAAAAATAAATGCACACATAGTTATTTTAAAAATTCATCTTAAACCCTAATTGCTCTTGGTAAAAAAGAATGTGACTATTTTAATCATGAAACAAAGATTCTTGGCACCACTGTCTAGGTCCTGACTCCATTACTCACTAGCTAAATGACACTGCGAAGATTTCTTAACTTTCTCTTGCCCATTTCATCATTTGTAAAATTGAGACAATATTTTTTTCATGGGATTGTTATGAAGATCAAATGAGACAGTCCATTAAAATTCTTGGAACAGTGCTTAGCACATAGAAATCAAAGTCATTAGCTGTTGTTATTGCTGTTGTTATTTCAATGTCATCTTTATTAACTAAAAGGCACAGATCCATCACAGTAGCTAAATGCATTTACACCAAACCATATTCTATTAAAGAAATGTAAGATTTTAAAACTATTTTTAGGCCAGGCATAGTGGCTCATGCCTGTAATCTCAACACTTTGGGAGGCCAAGGCGAGAGGATAAGTTAAGCCCAAGAGTTGAAGACCAGCCTGGACAATATAGGTAGACTCCATCTCTCCAAAAAAAAAAAAAAAAATTAATTAGCCAGGGATGGTGGCATGTGCCTGTAGTCTCACCTGCTTGAGGGGGCTGAGGTGAGAGGAGTGCTTGAGCCAGTAGAGTAGTGATCACACTACTGCACTTCAGCCTGGACAACAGAGCAAAACCCTGTCTTGAAAAGAAAAAAAAAAAAAAGGCAAGAAAACCTTTTTTCTGCTTTAATAGAATGAATGTAAAATCAGCTGATTATTTATAGAAAGATACATATTCTGCAAGGAAAAAAATAACACTTTGTCTATAAAAACTTAGATCAACAAAGGAATGGAAATTATTATAATTTTTAAAATGCAAATCTTCAGTAGGGGTATGAGTGGGAGTATCTGACAGCCTGTTATCTTACAAGGAATACTTTCTCTTTGTAAAATAGAGCCTTCTATGTCTTGGTGAGAAATTAAAAATTGTTCAAAGAAACTATAGTACTGTGGAGGGAGCAAGCAGGTTATCAAACAGACAAATCACTCTGCTTGTCAATTTATTTCCACACGGAATGCACACCACATGACCTGAGTCCTTCATTTCTGCCAAAAGGAATTATGTCTACTCCAATGAGGACAGTTTTCCTATGAGAGAATGATGCTCCCATGCTCTCACTCTATGGAAATGAACATGATGATGATGATGGTAACAGTGGAAGCAGATGACATTTATTGCAACTGAATAATGTGAATTAACTTTCCATGAGTCATATCATTGAATTCTCACAGCAACCAGATAAGTGCTATTATTATCCCAATTTTGCAGATGAGGAAACTGTGGTAAGCAGAAAAATGACTTACCTGCTGATGTTCATAAAGCTAGTTAAACCAAAAAGTCTAAATTCAAATACAGGTCTGTCTGTTTATGTTTCAGACCTTTTTTCCTAAGACTAATTTGTTTTTGAAAAAGTCAACTCTGGAATTTGTTGCTATTATGCTTAATAAAAACCATTATAAAAAGTCATTACAATCACTGAGGTTTAGAAATGTAACATTTTTGTATTTTCATCCAACTATAATAATTTGATTCAGTGAAATAAGTTTAACAAGAAGTCTTAGAATTCCAGAATTATTCTAGACTTATTAAATAACTTACCTTCATAATTGCATGCATTATGTCCATAGAATTTCATAGGGGAAAACTTTTGTTTCTAGTATGGGAAATGTTTTGTTAGATAAACTAACATTGACTTGTCAATGTAAATGCATAATTTAATGGACTGTCATTCTTGCTAGAATTTGTTTTGCTTTAAAATGCATTCTTGTTACAGAAATCATGTTAAGCTAAATAAATAATATAGTAATGTCCAGGCAAACTGTAATGCATCTTACTGTTAAGTAAAGCAAATAGACATATGAAGAGTTTTGCAAACTCTTCATTATAAATAATTTCTTGCATTTGAGAGGCAGTTTATACTTTTCAAAGAGTTTTCATACCTGGTATCTTGCTTCCTGTTCACAGAAATTCAGTGAGGAGAGAAGGCATTCATTAGCCTCACTCAGTCAATGAAGGAATCTGGAAATGAGGCTAGAAGTCCTGACTGATAGCACATAGTAATTTACAGGTGATGTTGGGACTAAAGTCTCCTGTACCCCTGGAATTGCATAATACCGAATGCTTAGCAAGAGTGTTTGTGTGTGTGTGTGCGTGCGTGTGCGTGTGTGTGTAGCACTGGGGAGTGCTGCTCTATAAAGCAAGTAAAATATAAAATGACTATGTATCATTCCTCAAGTGTACTTGGAGGTACCCAGAATGTGTTCTGGAAATTTTCTTGGCTGGTATCCCATCTCAGTGAGATGACTTATCTCTACTTCCTATGGTTTGAATGGTGGGGTCTCCACCAATATTCATGATGAAACTTAATCCTCAGTGCAACAGTATTAAGAAGCATGGGCTTTGGGAGGTGATTAAGTCACGAGTACTCCACCCTAATGAATGGTGTTAAGGCACTTGTGAAAGGGCTCAAGGTTGAAGGCGAGCTCTCTTGTCCTTCTGCCTTCCACCTTGTGAGGATACAGCGACAAGGTGCCGTTGGTGTCTACTGAAGGCTACTCGTGGAAGCTGAGAGTAGCCCTCACTAGACACCAATGCTGGTGCTTGATCTTGGACTTTCCAGTCTCCAGAACCAGACAAATTTCTGTTCTTTCTAAATTATCCTTATCAGGCATTTTATTATAGCAGCAAAAACACACTAAGACATTATCCTAGATCCAGCTATGTGAGACTGAATGGAAAAAATTTTCCCCAGATGGACTGAACTATGGCTAGAAAGGATAGATTATTATCACCAATTATAACAGCTACAATTTTCAGAGTCCCTCAAAATATGTGTTATAAAATTCACCAATAGTATCTCATTTAATATGAAATATTCTGTGAAGTCAATTATTATGATCTCTACTTTATGGATAAAACTGATGCTCAGACTGCTTAATAACTTGCCAATGCTCCTACAGAGAATTCTTAGCAGAGTCGAGATTTAACGTCATGTCTATATGTTTTGTAAGCCATTTCCTGCTCCCGTGATGGCCTGGTGGATGTTGGAGTTCAGTGTCTTGAGCCCTATCCTCTTGCTTTACTCTATAGCTGTTTATACAGTGATCCATACATCCTTTGCCTATCAGAGGGGGGTCAGGGAGTGTAACTGATACATACACATACATGTTTAAAAGAAACGTTTTCAAAATAATCTAATTTAGACCTACATTAATAGTTGTCTAATCAAATTGGTTAACAATTTGGCTAAGCCTTCACTAAGCTATGTAAAATCATCTACAAAAAAAAAAACACCCTGATTTCCAAATGTTACTTTTTCTTTCTCTATATATCTTTTAACTTTGGACGATACAAAAAAGCATAAGATATATGTTCTCCAAATCCAGATTTGACAGATTTAGATACAATCTAATACTGAAAAACATGCTATAATATGCTGACCTTTATTTTTTTCTAATATCTGTTATTCTTTTCTCTTTGCTTGAGAACCACTACTTAAATGACAACCTTTATTACATTTGAAAATATTAAAAAGAAGAAGCTATTTAAATGAAGCTAAACTTTTTCAAGGAGGAAAACAGCATGCCATACAAAAATAAACTGAAACCCAAGAGGTCAAACATACATGGATCCATCCCAGAGTGAGGAGATCATGTTGATCCTGAACATTGAATAATTCCTCCACATTCTCCACGTCACAATAGTCTGGTCCCGCAGACTGCTTTGGCACAATTACATGGGTAATAGTAAATTCATTATGTGTCTAAAAAACAAGTAGCAGAAAGAATGACATGCATCTGACAAAATAAATAAATAACTGAACAGGAAGTGCAATGTTTAAGAGTAGAGGGTCCCCCAGTAGGGGGTTGTGTCCGGGTACAGGGACCACTTACATCATCCCTCCCTGTACCTGGACACACACCCCTTCCCAATTCAAAAACAAAGTCCCAATAGCAAAAATGGATTCTTTGCCAAAAGTTTGAGAGTCAGTTGTTTGTAGCTTGAAACCCTCTTTCACAACAGAAAATGTAACATAAATAAGAATTCCCATTCCAGGCTGGTCTGTGGAAGTTTAGTTAATAAATGATTTCTTGATATATCTTATAATGGAAAAACTAGAACAAAACAAGGGCAGGTTTATTTGGAGGGGGGAGATAACTAGCTAAATAATTTTGTGGTGTTCCCAAAGGGCATTTCTTAGGGTTGTGAAAGTTGATGGTTTTGTTTATATTTTACTAATTATATTTAATGTCACTTTAAGCCCTAAGACATTCAGTGAATATTGGGAGGACTCACTAGGATCTTCTGTAATTAAGGTAATGGTTTAGATTTGCAATCAGATAAAGAGAAAGGAAAAAACAAATTGCCCCTTTAGGCAAAAGATAAGAGTTGAGAGGAAGAGGGTTGTGAAGTGCCCTGGGATCCTCAGGGAGAGATGTTTGTGCAATGAAAGGCTGTCTTCCTTCCCCCAGGCAGGCTGGCCTTTCTCCCCTACACAGTACCATCGTCTTTCTGGCCTTAAGGCTTTCCCATACACAATGCACTGTTCCTTCACCCTAATTTCAACTCTTCCCACCATCCAATCTCCTCCTTCATGTATTCTTCAGGCCTAGCTCAAATATCACTTCTCAGGGAAATCCTTCTCGACCCCTCAGATAAAGTTAGATTTTCCAGTTACACAATCCCATGATGCCCTGCACTTGCACAGACAGCACTCAGCCCCACTTATAATTAGTCCTCTGTCGGGTCTTCACAGCACGGTAAGCATCATGAGGAAGGGACCGTGGCTGTTGCAGGTTACCGAATGCCAACACCCAGCACAGTGCCTGGCACATTTAGACATTTGGTAAATGTCTGTCTGACAGTGGAGTGAATGACTCAAATGGAATGAATGAATCAATCTGAATACAACACATGATGTGGGGGTGGATACTTCAATAGCACACTGTTCAACAGAGGTGACTGTAGATGCCCATTCTCCTGTGCTTGCCACTAATGGCTTCCTCTCTCTTGGAGGGAAAATGATGGCAAAACACTGAAATGCAGCAGGAGATTATGTACTGAATAAAATGTATTATTCAATAAAGCAGAGGTTCCTAAGCTAAATTTTGAGGACTAAAAATATACCTGGACCCAGATATATAAACTGGTACTCAAAACAGACTGTGAAAGGACATGTCCAAAGAAACATGTATCTTTGTTGTAGATAGGAAATTGAATGCATCACCTCTCTTTCATCTCCTTCTATTATGACATTGTCTTTCATCACATACTTATGATGACATCTTCCATAAATAAATATGTCCTGTGCTTACAGACTTTATTTTGTTGAAGATACTGCCTTACTAAAGAAAACAACAAAACCCTAGTTAGCAAGGTGACACATGCCACAGATAAAGTTAATTATGTGAATGTATGTGAAACTAACAATTGCAATGAAAATTTGATTTCGTAAATCAGGTAGATTTGGAAATCTGAAGACCTGTATTCCATACTATTTTTCTAATCAAAGATTTAATTTATAGTTTAATTGATTCTTCAGGACAAGTTTTTACAGTGTCTCTTAAATTTTACAATCTATTTTATAGAAGGGTTATTCCATCAATAATGACAGTAGCTTTATAAAATTAATCTGTATAAAGTTAATTTCATAATATTGTTTCCTCTCAGCATGTTTTTATTCTGTTCCACTTGTCGGAAGAAAGCTAGTGTTATTCAAAGTATCCTGTGCAGAGATATATATATACATATATAAAGATCATACCAGTTTTCCACAGAGTATTCCACAGGTTTCTATGCCTCTCACTGTATTAGCTTCTGCCAGCTGCAGAAATTTGTGGCAAAGATCTTTTGGCAAAACGACACATCGCAGTCCTTCAACCACTAAATCTAAGAAACAAAAAGGGAAGAAAAGGCTAAAAAACAAACTGTATGTTCCAGCTTTCAAAATTGTCATGGCAAGCAGTTGCAGGTGGACATAAATTTCAAAAATAAAAATATCACGTGTTCCACTTTCCACATTTTATTTTAAAACTCTTAGAAGTAAACATTAACTAGAAGTAAAATTACATTGTATATATAAATTATTTTATAAGCAAAGTGAGAAGGTACAAGCACTTTTACATGTTTGTACCCTGGGTCAACTATTGACATGTCATATTATCTTTAGGCATGAAGCAAATATAAGGTTAAATGCATAGGCTGCATAGAATGCATTTCATATCCTAAAAGACACAGGACAAATATCCTGTTTACCATGTTACTTGTATCTTTATGAAAGTTGGTGATCAGTAAGTAAAAGCACAACATTTGGGGAAACGATTAGCAGTAAAGTAAGTTTTAAAATGATTGCCTGTTACAACTCATTTCAAATAAACAGAACACAAATTTCATCTGACGGCGTCTGCGAGGAAGAAGTCTGTATTTTTGGAAACTTGCCAGCACTGCTCTGGCAGTACTGAGCAGCACTAATTCTTGCAGAAACACACAGTCTATTTGGAGGTTAATTATCTATGTGTACGAGATTCTCTCAGTCCAAGGAGGATGCTAAACATACTGAGCATAAACATTTTATTGCTGAGCAATGGTCTGGATAACCAATTTTCTCAACATCTTTTCTCTCCAGTATAAGTGTTTACCTTTAAGATGTATTTCTCAGTTAAAATACATAGAAGACAAAAATACTTAAAAATATTTATCATTTAAAATCTCTATTCAATGATAAAATACTTCTCATTTATTATAGAGTCTCTGCGCTACTGGGGGAAATCATATTTTCTGAACTTTAAGGTTATATATAGTAAAAGTCAGAGAGTATTGAAAGTTACTTCTGTTATTCACACCATATTCTGTAGGGGTCCTACTACAATTAATGAAATGAGGAGGCCCCTCCCAGATGCTATAGAAATATGGTTCCATCCGATAAGCCTCAATGTCCCACAGGAGTGCATTTCATCACTTACTCTGAACAGCACTTAGAGTAGCAACTGGAGTTAAGGCCCTGTTTACAGGAGGAGAGTGGCTAGCGTAATTGGTTGCATCACTTTTATTAGGTTGATCTGCAAATACATTCAGCAATGAATTGTTCTGGTGTGTGGAAAAGCAGGACAAAGCACTCCCATCAATCTGCTCCGACAGCCCCGAGGTTTCCTGACTTCGCATCTGACCTCGGGCTAATTCTTGCTTCTTGAGTTGATCTTCGAAAAACAGAAACTGCTCAGATTCTAGCTGCTGCTGGCGCATCTGAGCAATCCGCTTCCTTTCTGCCTCTATCAATCTCTGATGCTCCAGTTTTTTGAGAATTTCAGCTTTATATTTGTTCTAAAAAATGTGACAGCCAGGAGAGAAGGTTAGTTTCCAAGGCGAAAACATTGAACTGGAATTAGATGTTTTCAATCTTCAAGCACAGGGAAAAGGCTAGATGCTGTTATATGCCCACAGGGACACTCAGGGAACAGTGAGAGAAAAACACAAGACCAGGGCAAAAGCCCCTGGATCTGATTAAGATAGTAGTTCTAAATCCACTGATATTTTACCAGAGATGATAGGCCATGATAGCCAGGATCCCCCCATTCCCTTATGCTTCTAAATACTGGAAAATCAAGGTCAAGGTTGTTTGCTCAGTCAGACTGACAAGACCATATGAAACAAAATATCTCACCCTTACTGCACTTCCAATATAGTGGCCACTAGCCACATGTGATTATTTGAACTTGATTAAAATGAAACAAAATTAGAATTAATTAAACAACATTCAGTACCTCAGGCACACTAGTCACATTTAAGTACCTAGTAGCCACATGAGGCTAGTGGGTACCATATTGGAAAGTGTCAAACAGAACACTTCCATCATCACAGGGAGTTCTATTTAACAGTGCTGTCCTAGAACCTTTTGCATTTGACTCTAGAACTCATACTCTGCTGGAAATTTATGGATAAGAAGGAATCACTAAAAAACGATTATTAAAATGTGTTCCAACCTTCTCTATCACCACTAACCAAGAGTTTTATTAAAAATGAGGAGTCCCAAGCTCTCCAATCCTAACAAAATATCCAGGCTCATTAGGTCAGATAATACAAAATATTAATGAGCCTTCCAGGTGATTTTGATAGAAACTAGATTTGGGAGCTACCATAAGATGGCATTAGCATGGGGGACACAGCTTATAGAGGCACATTCAGCTGCATACAAATCACCCTGGGTCTAATTGCAGTTGCAAATCCTGATTCAGCAGGTCTGGGGTGGAGCCTGAGACTCTGCATGTCTAACAAACTTCCAAACGATGCTAATTTTGGCTGAGGCAAGGGCTCACAGGCATATCTGTGCATCTCTCCTAGGCTTAGTGCTGCTATTCTAACCCCACAGAGATTCCTACATGAGATACTACTGCAGGCTGTGAAGTGACGGGTATCAAAGGCAGAACATGGAACAGCTGCAGAGCCTGTTCCTCCCAGGAAGATCCTGAAGAGGAAGATCATACACATTGCTGACTGTGGAAAAGAGACCTGAACTGGGCTTTCGTCTCCTTTGCTGTTGCTTTGTCTTACCCTCCAAGATCATTTCTATCTTTCATATTTCAAGTCATTAATACGCACACTTGAGGGACATTTCCAGTTTCAGTGTTCCTTCTACTGCTTGGTTAAAACTCATCACTCAAACCAGCCTTCCAGCCATGCCCATAGAAAGTCAAAAACCTCAATGACCATTTTCAGAGTTGATGAGACTGAACGGAAGTGAGTCAGTGAAGGTGGTAACCTCCAAAGCAAATAAAACACAAACAAAAAAGCAAAATGGCATTTATAATAATGCTATGTTGAATGTGAGTATCCTATACACTAACTGGCCAATTTCTTCTTCCAATGCCTTTCTGCCTCTCAGACTTATCATCATGCTCATTCTTTATTAATAACAATCCAGAAGCCACCACTTTTGGGTGATACAATTACATTTCAACCACATGGTTAGCTATTATTCCATCTCGCTCAATATTGACTGTAACATTTTAAGAACCAATTTCACATTTCTAAGGCCTACCTAATTAGACACATCAAAAACCATATACTGCTCTCCCTACCTCCTACTGGCTGTTCATCTCGCAAAGAGCAGCCATCTGGCTCAAGGTTACATTGGCAAATATAATCAAATGTTGATCAAAAAGTTCTACTTAAATCACTGTAGGAAATCTGGTTTTTAACACATTGCTTTATTCGATGTTGTAGAGAAATAGAAATACCACATTGCTGGTGCTACTGCTTAACCTGGATATCGGCATAAATTTTTTATTGGTTTCACTTCACTGCATCTTTAATTTTTAATTTAAATGCACAGAACATTTGAAAAACTCATCACATAAAATAAAATTCAAAAAATACTTGTACATAAAATAGTCATGAAATAAATTTACCAACTGAACTTACTTTGCTTTGCAAATATTCTTGGTATTCTATGTCATATTTCTTTAAAAGGTCGTTTTTCAATTCATCTGTCCTTGGGAATGCAATCTCCTTCAGTTTCTTTTAAAAATATATACACATATTGATTAGTGGGATTTTCAATATATTCTTTCAGATCATCAGGTGAGAAAGAAAAACAGCTGGTAGGCGTATTACAAATAAAGTCATGAGTAACCAATGATGGCAGAAAAATAAATCTCTTTTGATGGGTCCAAAATATAACTTTCCAGCAGGAAAGAAACACTATTATCCCTTTTGTAAGACTTTTATTGGCTCTACTGATTAGGTAAGCATTTTGTTATAGCCCAATGCTATAAGATGTAAATAGCTAGAGCTTTGTGGCACCCCATTTTTAGGCAGTGGTTTTGAAATCAATCACACATTCTATAGTACGTAAATCATGTAGCATCAGAATTAGAAGGGATGTGAGAGAATGTGTGGTGGATAGGGATTTCTAGACATGCTCGACTGCACAAAAAACATCTAGGGCACTTTTTATAAAAATGCAGATTCCCAAGCCTAATCCAGATCTACTGAATTAACACCTCTAGAGAAGGGGTCTGGGATTCTGGATCTCAAACAATTTCCTCAGGGATTCTTAATGGCAGCAAAAGCTGGGAATTCTTATATAGTGCAACTACGTCTTCCTTTTTACAGGTGAGGAAACAAAGGCCAGGAGAGACTGAAAGTCCCGTTGGGCATTATGCAACTGGCTAGTGGCCCATTTAGGACTGGAACTCAAGTCTCCTGACTCTAGCTCTTTCACCAAGTTTCTAATCTCTTAATCTTTTGTCATTCGTTCATTTGTTTATTCATCTTTCTATTTATTCGATAAGCATAAAAAAGAGAAATGTATATGCTTTTGGAGAATTTTTCTCCTACAAAAAAAAAATAAGCATAATCCTAAATTATAGTACATGAGTCACCTTGGCAGCCTGGCACCTTTGGTTTCCAAACAGAGCTCTCTGAGGTTGAATGAACAAAATAATTGAGAGGAAATGCTACACAAAGACCTGAAAATAATTGATTCTTCAGGTAAGTGACTGTAAACTTTAAAAAAGTTGGCTGGGCGAGATGGCTTACACCTGTGATCCTAACAATTTGGGAGGTGGAGGAAGACGGATCACTTGGGGTCAGGAGCTCGAGATTAGCATGGCTAACATGGTGAAACCCCATTTCTGCTAAAAATACAAAAATTAGCTGGGTGTGGCAGGCTCCTGTAATCCCAGCTAATGGGAAGGCTGAGGCAGGAGAATCATTTGAACCTGGGAGGCGGAGGTTGCAGCGAGCTGAGATAGCATCACTTCACCCCAGCCTAGGTGACAGAGCAAGACTCTGACTCATAAATAAATAAAATGTAGATCATCATTTGACAAAATCTGCATTTTGCTTATACATCCTCAGGTATGAAAAGACTCGTAGGAAAGCTTTTATTTCATTATGTGGTAAAATGTTTTTCAAAAATTATTTAAAACTTCATGCTATGATTGGCTTTGTATATGTGATTTTATCTTCCATCATATAAGATCAACACAAACTATTAAAGACAAATAAATGGGAAACATTGAAAATGTTTATTTAAAAGAATATGTTCACAGCTAGACATAAGGAAAATTACAGATATAGCAATTATTGGTGATAAATAAATCACTAAAAAATTGATGATAAATTACAACACTCTTTTTCCTTGATAGTATTTTATCCCACTACCTCCTGCTTCCCCCAGCACATTTGATAATCCCAGTTCTATACGATGTAAGTAGCTAGAACTTTGCCTTAAATAAAGGCTGCCTTAATAACTAATTTTCAAATAGTTATTGAGTTCAGGGCTGTATAAAATAATTAAAACTAGCCAAAATGACTGTCTGAAAGAAATTCAAAGAAATATGCAACATTCTCTTAATCTCTGGGAGGAACTGTAAAATAATTCCTTCTTCACACCGTAAGGTAACATTTTTCTCTCTTTCTGTTCTGCCAGCACCAATTAGACAAACCACACTGGCTCAGCAATGATCATTAAATGTCTAAGAAAAAAATCGACACATTATTGTTAATGGAATCAATTTCTTGTGCTCAAACTCTCAAGAGAAAGAGAAAGGGGAGGAAGGGGAAGAGTGAATCAATAATGGATACTTATGGAGCATTTGATCCCACAGTGGAGAAGCAAACTCACAATACCTTCATGATATCCTGCTTTTCAGGTACTGCACATTGCTGGTAATCTCGATGGTTAGGAAGCTTTTCTACAAACAAGCTAAGAAAAGAGAAAACATGTCCTTAGCATTACATGACAGCAAAAGTTCAATAGTGGTTTCTAATATGGGAATGAGCATCTTTTTTCAAAAATGACATGTTTAATAACTTATTCATTTACTTACAGTCTTTCCATCTGCCTTTTCACTAAAGGCTGCCATGAGTATTATTTTGGCATTAAGGGTTAAACTCAACAAACTAAGCACCAAAGTTAACAAGGTTAAGGTCAGGGTACTCTCTAAACAAATCAAGTCACTTTGATCTTTCTCAGGCCCTGCATGCTTAACCCCATAAGAGCACATCTTACTTTTTTGCACTGCCGGCCACAGAGAGGATCATATAAAAATATCGGAGCATGAAAAGAATCATGTAAATCCCTTCTCATTCTTGGAAAAAACTCAAACAACCACTGATGAATCAGCAGCACCACTGTGTATGTATCAAAAAACTAACAGAAAACTCGTAACTAAGAGAAATGACAACCAGAATCCCTAGGAGGTGCTAATTAGGAGTTCATTATTTTTCATCACCTTTTGGGGAACAAGATAGCAGCAGTGAAGGGAAATTCCTATAGCAAATCAGGTGCATCACTTCCAGGTAAAGTGAAGAAACTGCAACCACAAGGGCAGGAAATTCTCTTTTTTATGCACCGAAGTAGTCTCAGCCTGAAGAATAGCATCCAGCTCAGAAGTGCTCAATAAATATTTGCAAAATGAATGAATAACCCCTTCCTTGATAAATCATAATGATCTGAAAATGCTATTTCTGATCAACTAATATGTTATATCTTATACTTACTGATTCTGTAAATCAATTCACGCACACATATGCTCATCATTTCATCTCACCTAATGACAAGACTATAGGATAGACAGAAATGTTAGCATAATTCCCATTTTTAAATGAGAAAATTAAGGCTTAAAGAGGCTTTAAAAGTTGTTAGCTACCTAAGACTTTATAAATAGAATAAATTCAAAGATATTTAGAACTGAGGCGACCTCAGAGATTTTCTCCCATAAATCTTTTATTTGTGCATAAGGAACTAAGGCTCAGGAAGAATAAATGGATTATAAATTATCACACCACTAATAACACAAGAGCATTCAAATATGTTGATTACACAGTAATTCTGAGGTATGGGGACCTATTCTCTTTCACCAGGACTACAATTCCATACTAACATATGCAAAATCAGAGCAGAAGGTAAAAAAATATTATTAATTGGTAGCTTATTCAGAAACAAAAATTATTGGAAAACTTTGGCTATCAATGGTGGAGAATAACCTCTAATTTCATATTTATTACTTAACTTTCTAAAAAGAAGTTATTTTCTCAGGTAGGGTGAAGGCTGCCAACCATTCTCTAAATTTTCAAGTTCAGTAACTTGAATAAAATGCAGATCTCAATTTGTTTACCATGTAAACTGCCTTTAATTTTGCTCTTGGTAGAATCATGGAATGCAATTTTTTAAATATTGTATCTTTTCAACTTCTTAAAAGTTCTCAGGCTAGGCCCCTGACTAAGCTAGTGAAATTGTATGTGAAATAAACCAGGCACAGAAACACAAATATTGCATAATCTCACTTACAATGTGGAAGGAATCTAAAATAGTTGAATGCATAGAAGCAGAGAGTGGCTATTAGGGTTCCAGCGAATAAGGATACGGGCTGAGATGTTGGTCAAAGGACACAAAATTTCAGTTAGGAGGAATAAGTTCAGGAGGTCCGGTGTATATGATGACTATAGTTAATGTATTGCATAATAATGCAGTTTGGCCTAGCAAAATAGCTCATGCCTGTAATCCCAGGACTTTGCTAGGCCAAAACAGGAGGATCCGTTACATTCAGGAGTTAGAGATCAGCCTGGGCAACATAGTAAGATGTCATCTCTACAAAAATAAAAAATTAGCTGAGCATGGTGACACATGCCTATAGTCCCAGCTACTTGGGAAGCTGAGGTGGGAGGATCATTTGAACCTGGGAGGTCAAGGCTGCAGTGAGCAATGATTGTGCAACAGAGTGAGACTCTATCTCAAAAAAAGGTCTGTGAGGTAATAAATATATTAATTGGCTTGATTTAGTAATTCTACAATATATGCATACATGTATCAAAACATGTTGCATACCATAAATATATATAATTTTCATTTGTCAATTTAAGTAAAATGAATAAATAATGAATAAGCCAGCAAAAGTAATCAATGTGTGACTTCCAATTAAAATAAAAATAGAGGGTTCAGCTTAGATTATATAATCATTGATAACAGGACATCCTTTCAACCAGTAAGTTATCAAATTAGTAAGGAAAGTCCAAATCCCATTTCCGTTAACTCTTCAACTAGGATATGTCACTAACAAATATCTAATAAGAAATATGATATTTTGGCATGGCTGTTTTGATGCAGCCACTTTTAATCAACATTTTGAAAGCTCTTTTGTACATGGTGTTCTTACATAGCCAAATAAAATGTTTTTTAAAAAGAAATAATAAGTGCTATGTGAAACTGACCATGGCACCCTATCCCTGCACCTGGATCAGATCTTTCCTGTATTTCCCAACTTGCCCCCTAGACACAATCCAACAAATCAACCTTTTAAAATGTTGATGGCATGTTCCAGGTGCTGTAAATGGAGCTGCACTATAGTTCTTGCTCTCATAAAGCTTCAATTTCTGTCAGGGAAAATGGCATGAAAAAAGAAATTATATTTATGAAGAGTGAAACATGTATTAAATAGATTTCTGTACTGGCCTTGGAGAGGAAATCTGATAACCCTGAGCCTCATGCCCTCCCTGACCCTAAGCCTCAGAGATGATGTTGGGATGCCCGTGAGTACGTTACTTGGTAATTTAAAAACCGGAACATGTAATGCTCCTAGAGACGGTGCAACTGGTCTAAATATGAAAACATGACTGATACCCAAACACTCACATCAAAGTATGTAAATATTTTTTCCAATTTTCTCACTTCAGAGGACTTTAAAACACTTACGTTATAAATTTATTATAAAGAACGAAGGCATTTTCCAAATTTCCTTCTTCCAAATACACAGACGCCATCCTCTCCATCTCTACTCCAGACCTAAAGTAGCGTCGTGGAGTGATGTCTTCACTGATGGTGATATTACAACCAAGCTTGCTTAGGGCACGGACTCGCTCTTCTGGGCTTAGGGAAACATCCGTATGGTCAGGCATAGCAGCTAACTTTCTCTGCAAAGCAAAATTTAAATCTCTGATTAATCGCTGATTACAGTAAGAAAAGGATATGACTAATATTATGGATGTATTTTCTTTATGAGGAACCTAACACCATTACCTAAGGAAATCTTTTCATAAGAGTTAATGATATGATCAAAGCAAAGTATCTTTGCTTTAACACATGGTCTGTACAACAAAAAGACAAACATCTAGGGTAAACATACAGTGCTATTAGAATGGGATCTCACCTTAGGTTTCAGGGTACAATTATGTGGAAGTTCCAGGGTATGCAAATTTTTCAGGTCATTTTAGGTAAAATACCATTGCTCTTCATATCCCTGTACATGTTTCTATCTGCAATCATGTGAAGCAGGTCATGAAATAAATTCCTGCCATGGTAGAGTTTATGTCAGGGTCTCCAAGGAGGTAACTTGGATTCAAGTTACTATAAAGATTCAGTTATATTCCAGAATAAGTATTGTTTAGTAAGAAGTTTTTAGGGCCTCGCTGCATCTTCATTAAGTGGGGGGGCAAAAAAAACACAAATAAATCCTGGAGAAGCCTTTTCAAGTATAAGAATCTCCCTCCTTTTTTTTTTTTTTTTTTGAGACAGAGTTTTGCTCTTATTTCCCAGGCTAGAGTGCAATGGCGTGATCGCGGCTCACCACAACCTCTGCCTCCTGGGTTCAAGTGATTCTCCTGCCTCAGTCTCTCAAGTAGCTGAGATTACCGGCATGTGCCACCATGCCCGGCTAATTTTGTATCTATAGTAGAGATGGAGTTTCTCCATGTTGGTGAGGCTAGTCTCGAACACCCAACCTCAGGTGATCCACCCTCCCAAAGTGCTGGGATTATAGGTGTGAGCTACCATGCCCAGCCATTCCTCCCTCCCATATTTTTTAAACATAAAAAGACTCTCAGACTTCCACATAATAGTAATTATACTGTTAAATTAGTCCTTGACGAAGAAAATAATGATATGTTACTAAGAAATGTCAGTGATAGTAATTTGAATTTTATTACTAAAAACAGCATCTATACACATTTGATAAAGCATAGAACATATATAATTCAGAATAATTATTCAATAAAAAGTCAGTGCTTCAGAAAGGAAATTTTCTCTCTTAAGTGCCACATAGCAAGTATCGTAGGCTTTGCCAGCTATCTGGTTTCCATTGCAACTTGAATTCAGCTTTCAGCATGAAAGCCACCATAAATAATATGGAAAAAAATGACTGGCTTTGTCCCCCAAACTTTTATTTATAAAAACAAGCAGGTGGTTTGGCCCTTAGATGATAGTTTGCTGACCCTGCTTTAGATCAGCATGTTTCAAAGCATGGTCCATGGACTGGCAGCATCAGCATCAACTGGGAGTTTCTTAAAAATGCCAATTCCGAACAAGTCTCTGCTCAGACCTACAGTCAGGATCTCTGGAGTTAGGCTGGAGAATCAATGTTTTAATCCGTCTTTCCAGAGGCACTTAGGCATGCACGGCTTGAGGAGCTCAGCTTCACACCAGCCACTTCTACCATTGCTGGATGCTTCCCAAATAGTTAGCCTAGAGCAAATTTAGCTTCTCAAGGTGTCCTTGGTCAGTTAAGGGTAGGCTGCAAGTCTGACTACTGCGTGGGTGGAGCACCTAATTCAGGTCTGTAGAAAAGTCAAGGTAGGCATACTTTTTAGTCTGGCCATGAATTACTGAGCCAACCTTCAGGGGCAAAGTATAGTATATTAGATATCTGGAGTTCTTCCAATGCCATCTGGTCTACTCTGCTGGTATTTTTATAGCCAATAGAACCCCAGAGATCTGAAATGACTCTTGGTCCTAAAGGTTTAATATGTAACCAGAGAGCTATAAACTTGTTTCTCAAGGCTCAATTAAGTAAGAAGCATGCCATGTCCCTTGTATGTTTTATTATGCAGCTTCCCCACTTTAGAGACAGAAATTGGAGTTTCTGAACTTTGAGCCTCAGGCTTCAGTATATAGTCTTTTCCAACTGAGATGTCTCAAATCCTACAGCAATCCATCCACTTACCATACTCATCTGTAGAACTCAATAGCACCAAATGAAAATATTGTTGTTTGATCACAGATAATTGCTTCAATGACATCAGAAAATGACTAGAAAAATATCTATGCAAATCAGAACATTTTCTAAAGGGGGTTCCATCCTCTCACATGTATAAAAGTAATGTGTTCATATTTCACTACTATATAGTCCACACTGAGTTATCATTATTTCTGTACAAGTATGTCCAATCCCTTATGAACTCCTTGGGGCTTTAAAAGGGATCACTTTCCATTTATCTCTGTTTCCTAGAATGTAGCATATTCCCTGCCACATAGGTGATAATTAACGAATACATCAAATAAAAGAGAGAAAGGAGAAAGAGAGAAAAGGAAGCAACAAGGGACTATAATTAGGTTTTATTCCTGAAAATTAAAATTAGGTTGATTTTCCTCTTCTGAATGGTCCTATCTTTCCCAAATTTAAAATTGATTTCAAAGATAAGCTAGAAAATAACCTTAAGTCTTCATCAATCTATAATATTTCATTTGCATGCAAGCTTCTTGGATGAAAACATAAATTTTCCAGATAAAAAGCCTTTGTGTTCATTTTTACAATGACATATACAGTAAAATTTTAATTATTGTTATATAATGTTCTAGGAAAACACAGAAGACATCTCATAAGGGTGACTCTTCGCTCTGCAGAGGTGGAAATGGGTCAGCCTTTATTAACCATAGTGGAACAACAACATGGGGACAGAAAGTGAAAACATTTCTGCAACTGTCCACTTTCCAAACATACTCTAAAAACAACTAAGCTCTGTGAAGGACTTTCTTGGTCAAGAAAAAACATGAGGTCACAATCTATTTCAGTATAAGAACCAGGACCTCTCTCTCCTTATGTCCTGGTGCTCCGTTTTGTGCATATAGGTTATTTAGCATACTAAAGCTCATGGGCCTACTCCAAGGTCGCCATGAGTGGTTGGGGAGGGTCATCAGGAGAAGGAAAATGGGAATGACAGTTTCTATTTATCGTACCATTATGATAGGCTAGAAGCATCAAAAATATTGTTTCCAATTGTCACTGGGCACAAAGTACGAAATCAGGGCCATGGAGATTATATAATGTGTCTAGATTCACACTCACAGACTGATCTAGGACACAGGATAAGTCCATGTGATATAGCTAGAGAAAGTGTGCACAGCGCTGGGCAGTGAGGGGAAAAGTGAGAAGCATAAGAGCTTCAAGTACAAAGACATTTACATAAGGCTCCAAAGCAATACCTTGGTGTTACGGATGTTTTTCTCAATTATCACCATACAAAGTGAGTCTCCAATTTTTATCTATAAAGAAGCTGAGGCACAAAGAACTTTAAGTAGCTTCTTGGATATCAACTCTGAAATTCTTCTCTCCAGCATTTTGCCAAAGGACTACACTCCTGGAATCTATCCAGATAAACTAAAATTTTATCTGGATAAAATTGTGGAAAATAAAAGTTATTTTTAAGTCTTACAAAGATAGCTTTATTAGTCACTTCCTCAAAGGAGACAACCACACAGATGGATGAAAAACTACAAGTGCTAAACTTCTTAAAGTAATTGTGACTCATTTCACATTTGTATGTTTCTGTTCTTCTTTTTGGGCTTTTCAACCAAATGTTAAGTATCAGCTGGTGTGACCTACCAGAGAATTCACAGTAAATGGCTGGTCCATGTTGTCTTATCTGTAAAAGGAGGATGTTCACTGTTTCTTCTCAATCACTTCATCTGTTTCAAAAACAAGAAGCAGAGCTCAAGTTATTTTTTGAGACCCAAGTTTGAAATCCCAAACCCCAGGGTTATCTCTGCCTCAGAGAAACATGAACAAATTGAAATAACTTACATAACCTGAGTGTTTAGAGAGACTGTTGGAAATCTCTTCCTGAAAATACAAAACTACAGGTGGTTATGGTTTCTTGAAGCTGATCTTTAAAAGTGAAGGTGTGAAAATAATACACATTTGACTGGCACCCAGTATGAATCTGCTTGGGGCTACCTCACGTAGAACTCTATGCAGGGTTATAAAGTAGGTTCACTTTCTTCAGAGGAAGAAAGAAGATCATATTGGTTAGGAGCATGGACTAGCTCTAAACCTACAGCTAGTCTGGATTTAAACTCAACCTTAGAACTATGACAGGCAGAATTCTAAGACAGCTCTGTTATTCCGGCCCCTTGATATCTGTAGGTTTATATAATCCTCTCCACTTGAGTGTGGTTAAGAGCTGTAATTGTCTTCTAACCAACAGAAGATAGCAAAAGTCATAGAATATTATTCCTGTGATTATGTTGAAACATATGGCAAACATGAAAAGATATTGTAGATATATGAATCCCCCTAATAGTCGATGTTAAGTTAATCAAATGAAAAATTAACCTGAGTGGTCTGGATCTAATCAGGTAAGACCTTTAAAAGAAGTAGATTCTCTCCTGCTGGCCTTAAAGACTCAGCCACCCCAAGTTCCAAAGCTGCAAGGATATTAATTCTGCTAATGACCACACAAGCTTGGAAGATGACGCTAAGCCTCTGATAAGACCCTAGCCCATGTCAACAACTCAATTGCTGCCTTGTGAGACCATGAGCAGGGGACCTAGATAAGCTGTGCCTAGACTCCTGACCTGAAAAGCAGCAAGATGATAAATGTATATTTAAGCTATTAATTTCATAAAAATTTGAAAAGCAGCAATAGAAAACAAATATGCTTAGCTGTGTGACTGCAGGGAAGTTATGTAGCCTTTCTGTGCATCTACAGAATGGGAGACACAGTGATTCCTGTATCATGTGGTTGTGCTAGGATTAAATGAGTTAGCACATAAAGTCCTTAAAATATCAATAGCCACTAGCATATAGTCAATATTTTATCAATGTTGGCTATTATTAGAATCTTTATTTTGTAGTTTAGACAACTGAGGCTCAAAGAAGTCAAGTGAATGTACCCAAGTTCAAATATTAATTCAATAAATATTGGTAATTCCCTTCCATTTTATGCTAGTGTAGGTCAGGCTCTGCATTGCCACTTTCCACTTCTAAATTAATTTTGTCCTTTAAACCCCACTCATCACTTAGATGGCTTTGGATGTGGATCTTCTCCTCAGTTCCTCATTTAGGAAATAAGGGGTTAAGATTAAATAAGGGGTTAATAAGATTCTTTTCAGTTATAACAATCAGTGATTCTAGAAATCTCAGAAGTAGATCAATCAACACCTCCAGTGCTATTTTCTGGCCTAAATCCATGGTGTGGTGAAGGAACCCTTCAAGAAGAATTACTCTTGTATTCCAGTCTTTCTCCTCCACCGTCTCCAGTAATCCCTGGGGTAAACATTGACCTCTATGCCTGTAGGTTACAAAAATGCCCAAGAAAGAAAAGACATGCTCCGTCACAGTGTAGTTTAGAAGCCGAGTTAACAATTCTGGCACCACTGAATGTAGGCAATCTCAACTGAGGAATTAACACTTCTCAGTGAGAAAAAATAAACCCAGGGAAAAAGATAATAAAAGAGTTAAAAAGAACAAAGGCTTATGGGGAATGTGAAGCAGGGGGAGGAAGGGAAAAAGGAAACACTAGTAAGTCATTTATTAGGGCCTTAAAAAGAGTAGAATTGGCTGGGCTTGGTGGCTCATGCCTGTAATCCCAGCACTTTGGGAGGCCGAGGAGGGCAGATCACCTGAAGTCAGGAGTTCAAGACCAGCCTGGCCAACATGGCAAAACCCTGTCTCTACTGAAAATAGAAAAATTAGCTGGGTATGTTAGTGCATGTCTATAATCCCAGCTACTAGGGAGGCTGAGGCAGGAGAATCACTTGAACCCAGGAGGTGGAGGCTGCAGTGAGCTGAGATCATGCCACTGCATTCCAGCCTGGGCAACAGAGCGAGACTCCATCTTGGAAAAAAAAAAAAGAGTAGAATTATTTCTTTTGATGATTGCTCATATCCATAAAGAGAGAACATAGCATTTAAAAGTTGTAAACATTAGGTAGCGGTTTTTAAATCTTACAACTAAAATCACATAAACCTGAGATCCGTTTAAAATGCAGTCTCCTAAGACCCACCCTAAGGATTTTGAATCCATCAGTTCTAAGTCTACAAGTAAGTATTGCCAGATACAGCCCAGGTGATTCCATATACATGAGGTTTCCGAACAATACTTTGAGAGACACTGCATTTCAGAATGAATTAAGCAGTATTCTTAGCTACAGGCAAAGGTCTGACTCTTGAATTCATAGAAGGATAATGAAAAAAAAAAAAACCCACAAATTTCCAGGCAGGCCAGAGAAATCAGGTTCAGAAGCTACACATCCAAGAACACTGCCCCAGACCACACAGCAGCACTGGCCTGGTAAAAATACCCCTGCTGGCTCTATCACCTGATGAGCAGGGAATTCCACAGTTTCTTCTACCAACACCAGCAATTCCAGCAACTAGCTGCTGCCCTGGGAATGATGTACAGCTGCCATGTACTTCTATATGCCTCTAGTTTCTATCAAAGCATGAGATGCAGGTGTCTGACTGGCAGAGTTTGGGTCACATGCCTGCAGCCTACCTGCAAAGATGGCCAAAGGTGTAAGTATCTAGCACTTTAGCCTCCTGCAGGCGGCAGTGTGATATGCCAAGAGAGAAAAGGTGGATTCAGGGCTGGGTGACCAAAAAACAATGGTTAAATGTGAGTAGAAACAATGAAAAAACATCTCTGTAATAAACTTCTATCTGTAGGAAATGTTTAAACATATCCTAAACATCAGAATTTATTAAATTACTATAAATAAAAACAATTGCTATTCACTCCCATTTATGAACATATTAATAATTCAGAAATAAAAGCTAACTCCTTTTAAATCTAAGATGAAAGAAGTTCACAGACTAGTCAGTCAATTTATTTTTTGAACCATTTATTACCTGATGGTCCTGTCTTAATTCCCTTGCTTTTTAGCTCCTAGGCCTGGGACTTACAGTTGCATTATAAACAATTGCCAACATCAACATAAACAGGTATGTTTTCTAGATCAGTGGCTCTCGAAATGTGGCCCAGGTTCCCCACGATCCTGTCAGGGAGTCTGTGAGATCAGTATTACTTTCATAATATTACTAAAACATTATTTGATTTTTTAAATATTAGTCTCTCAGAATTGTATAGTGGAGATTTTCAGAGGATACAAGAGTTAATGGAACGCTTACTTGTATACTCTTATAAAAGTCTGTTTTGATTTTTAGTACAGGAAATACAAACAGATATAACTCACTTAAACACAGCTTTTTAGTGTCCTTAGTAATGAAAAGTATAAAAAGGTTCTAAGACCAATATAAGTTTGAAAACCATGGCTGTAGATCAACAATGCAAACAAACAAAATAAAACAAAAAATCACCATGCCACCTCAATCTAATCAGAAATAAAGTTGGCCAGAAGAATCTAAAACAGGAAAAAATTAATGGCAAGTATCACTTTCCATTTGTGCTACTGTGGTCTTACTAAAATAATTAGAAACTTTGAACTGAGCATACAGTACTTCACCTCATTGCATGTGAAATCCGCTGATGCTAACGAATGGGAAGTATTCGATATCACGCAAGAATCAAACAAATTCCTCCTCCAAAGTGGAGGTCCAAAGTGCTATAAAGCATGTGGTGCAAACAGCCTTCGGAGTGAGACAAACCTAGGTGTGAATCTAGGCTCTGTCATTTGCTTGCTAAATATCCTTTACTGAGCCCCCTCCAAGGTTCATTTTCCTCATTCGCCAGGGGGCTTGTCACAGCCCCACTTCTCTGCTTTGAGAGTGGCTTAAAACTAACAGAAAACATTCATCAGAAATGCCTGCTTTAATCTCAGCCTACTCTTAACCTCTACCTCACATTCTTGTGGCTTGATAACATCTGAACTCCAGCCTTGTGATCTATTTAACCTGTAAGATACCTCTTGAGAGTTCTTGCTTCAGAACTTTTGCCTTCTTGCTTTTATTGCTAGTCCCTTTTCCTGACCATAATCTCCAAAGACATCATCATTTTTCTCTTTAATCTGACCTTTTATAGAGGAGTAGAAGAGAGTCTGCTTTCTGTTAATCCTGATTAACAAGGCTGTGGGGAATCACAGTGTCAGAACCACCTGAGCAGTCAACTGTGCCCAGAGGGGATGTGGCAAAAATGTGGTCTCATCCGTGAGTGGCCTGGGAAGGGGTAAGTACCCTCTCCAAATTGATATTTCACAGCTCTGAGCTTATAACAGTTTACTTTCTATGTTAACCATAGCAAAATCCTCTTGGTTTTTGTGTCCCTGCAATGTCTCCAAGTTTGAAGTCCCCCAAGAAAATGTGGAAGAGTCTCAACAATTCTGCCCTTTAAAACCAGCAGCAAATAATGCAAAAATGAACAGAGGAAAATACCTGACTTAGTTTGTGACTTTTTCAGCCTTAATGTCCTTTCTTTTCTTTTTCTTAAAATACTGTGTGTGTGTGTGTGTGTGTGTGTGTGTGTGTGTGTGTGTGTGTGTGTGTGTAGGGGGGGTGGTGGCAAAGTTCAGAATCCTGACCCATTTTCACCCATAAAGCAATATTTTCCAGAATTCAGAAAGGAGGTGACTACCAGGCAGTGAACAGTCTCCTTAGAGACTCAGTGTACAGTAAACAGCCAGGGAGACCATCACCCAAATGTGCCATTTTCTCCCAGGCACTTCTTTTAACTTGAGTGCCCTAGTGACCTGGATAAGTAGGTGTGGCCCACTGGCAGTTAAGAAAGGACAGAGCATCTTATATCACCTCCTGGAGTCTCATTTCTAATTGGCCAAATCAACAGCCACTGGGTTAGTGGTCATGTTTTCCAGGAAGAACATAGTGCAATTTACTCAGTTGGAGATAGAGAAAGAAAATTACTGTAACCCAGCCTGTAGGCTGCATTGACATAATCTGATTTAGATAAAGGGAGGTAAAGGGTCATTCCCATGTCTTAAATGACAGAGATACAAAGAAGGATCTCCTGAATCACACTCTTACAGATTGGGTCCTATTTCAAGAAAAGTAAATAAATCTAGGTCTATCTTTCATGTTCCCTTTTGAAAGATTTTAAAAATTCAGACATCAAAAGCAAAGATCACATTATTTTTTTTTACCCTTATCTTCTGTAGTATCTGCAATCAGAAATAGGCTGAGACCCAGATGATATATTATCTGTACTAAAATACTGATAAGATAAAAATGAAATGATCATAATATTAGAAATAGCTGTTATGAGATATTTTTTCCTATATTGTAAGTATTACATATGATCATTTACCAGGTGCCAGGTGCTTGTCTGGTACTTCTAGAGGTATATTCCACATTGAATATACCAGTCACAATAGAATGGTTTGTATTAGATCAATAAGCAAGAATGCAGTTGCTACAGGAAAGATGATAAAACACTCCTGATGCATGTGTTAAGTTACTTTGAGGTAGATACAGACTACTCTAAGTATAATCAGGTCACACACTGGATGGTAAAATAATTATTTTGCATAATATAGTACAAACTTTGTATCCAGCCACCAAGATGAAGTGGTTCAGTGCCCTTAGCCTGAAGGTTTGGGGGCCATATACAACTTTAGGAAGATTCAGTTTCTGTCACTAGTTGGAAGTGCTACAGCAGCTTTTTAACCCTTTTTGTGCACCTTATCTTCATCCATTGAATAGGGACAATTACTTTCCAGAACTCAACTAAAGCTTAAGTGAGGTAATATATTAAAGTTCCATTACAGTTCCCAGCTTGCAGGAAGAAACTCAAAGAAAATCAGTTCTTTCTCATAGCAGATGTTAGAGAGGTGAGCTTAATGACTTCTCCTAAAAGTTGACAGATGTCAGATGGTTAGTCGACGTGTAACTACTTGCTTCTTTACAATGAGCTTTTGACAGACAGTTATCTATCCCCTAGCCACCACTACTTCCTCACCAGCAGGGCCCAGTCCCACTAGAGATATTCACTTTCTCAGTCTCCCTTGCAGCCAGGGCTCCGCTGGTTGGCAAGTGACCAAATATTGGAAAATGAGAACGAGGGGAAATCTTTTGGGAGGATTCTGGGAGAGATTTTCATCTCTAATACAAAGAGACATCCTAGGGAATATGTGCCTTTTCATCAGCTGAACATGTGATTTCACATAAGTCTCAAAAGGCAGCAGCCATTTTGCAACCTAGAAGGGTCAAGTCCAAGGACAACCAGTGGCTGGAGGATGGCAGAGCCCAAGGGGGAATGAGCCTGTCTCCTTGCTCACATGGCTGAGCTGCTGATCTTCCCCTGCAACCGTTCTCTTCTGAGTTGTTATTATACATGATTTTAAATGCCATTACATAAGACACTCTTAGGATTCTGTAATATGCTCCTTAATTAGTATAGGGTTCCTCTGGAAGCATAAGAAAATCTTTAGCTATATAAATCCCATGACAAAAGAGGTGATTCTGAATAGCTAAAATAGTAAATAACAATAATAAAATGTTATGAGATTTAAATATTTTTGAAGGAAATAGTTCTAAGATATATTATTTACTCCTTAACTTAAAATAGAAACATTAACTCTTTCTTGATAATTCAACATTTTATTTCAACTTGAGTGCCCTAGTGACCTGAATAAATAGGTGTGGCTCACTGGCAGTAACAATGCTTTCTGCCAATAACAATACTTCCTTCCATTTCTAATTTGCTGTTTAATCTGTCATTCATTTAGAAAAAAAATCAATTAAAAGACAACTTATTCACTAAACTTCTTTGTTCTTTTTCCTTCTTTAATCTATTTTCTCTCATTGATAAAATTATCTGAGATTATTTATAGAATTAAAGTGTAGACTGGGATGGATCAGGAGAGATCTTCTGTGAGTGAACTACCTGTTGATTACAGTGAATGTGCTACATTATTTCTAATTTTGCTGCTCAAAAAGCCTTTTTTCTTACTTGTTTTTACCTAGACTATCTTCTAGGTAAGAGTGAGCTGAATTCTGGGCAGGTGAGGTACGATTTCACCTTTAATAGAGAAAGATAGAAAAAAGAAAAACTGTTTAATAATAATAGGTACCATTAACAGAATGCTTTCCTTCCCTGGTTAACTGGATACATAAGCACATATGATCTCAGTTAGCCTTTTCCAATAGGAGGCAGTTGAGCCTTGGGATTAGACATGCAGTCTTCAGGGTTAGCACACCTGAATTCAAATTCTGGCTCCAGGAACCACTAACTGTAGAACTGCAGCTTCCCAAACGGCAGAGGTTGATAATAGTATCTAATGAATAGGGGTACTGAGAAGGTGAAGTAAGACAATGCTTGTAAAACATATAGCATAATGCTTTGTGCCAGTAAACACTCAACAAATGATTACTACCATTATTTCCATTTACAGATAAGAAAACTAAAGCCTAGAAGAGATAAGTAACTCAAACAAATGACAGAGACTCTAAGTGTCCAGGAGTCCAGAGCTCATACTCGCAGTCAGACAGCAACATTGGCGCATGGCCTCTCATAGTAATCAGTAAAATCCAAGAGAAGGTCACATCTTTGGGCCTTGGACAAGAATGACAAAATTTACTGTGGAAATGAAGATTTCAGTCCAGCATTACAAATATCTGACTCATAATCTCCTCCCTGCCAAAGAAATAAAAGGGCATTCGTTCCCCTCACTTTTGTTTGGAATGTGATTTAACACGTTCCAATGGAGGCTGTATTCATATGTTTGGTTTTGCATTGGACAATCTCCTCAATGCATTTTTTTTTTCGCTCTTGTTGCCCAGGCTGAAGTGCAATTGCACCATCTCGGCTCACTGCAACCCCTGCTTCCCGGGTTCCAGCGATTCTCCTGCTTCGGCTTCCCCAATAGCTGGAATTACAGGCATGAGACACCACACCTGGCTAATTTTGCATTTTTAGTAGAGATGGGGTTTCACCATGTTGGTCAGGCTGGTCTCGAACTCCTGACCTCAGGTGATCCGCCCACCTCGGCCTCCCAAAGTGTGGGATTACAGGTGTGAGCCACCGTGGCCGGCCCCCTTCCCTTTTTTCATTGGCAGAATGATTTACTGTCTGTGGACTGACCACCTGGTATATACAGTCAAGAAATTCAAATCCATAATTATTCTATCAAGACACAGTTCAATTCAAAATACTTGCTGGTTTTTAATACAAATTCTAAATTTTGTTGTATATGAAAGGCATTTCATATGCTCATCAGTTTACAAATTTTGGAATCTTTAAATTCATGTGAACTTGCTAATTGTGCTCTCCTTCTGTTAAAATGCTATAAGTTCCTAGAAATAATGCATTTCTAAAGATAAGCTACCCAAAAGGCACTAAACTTTAATGTACATTTTAATAGACTTCCTTTTTTATTGCAATTTGCTTTTAACAAAATACTATCCCAAAGATACTTGGTTCAATGACGTATAATGAGTCACAAATAAAATGTTTTAAATAGCATCATTTTCCTGCCTGCCAATTGCCTGAAAGCTAAGAAATGGAGTTAGTCCTTGGGCATTATTAATCAATTTTATTTAATTTTCTTAAGGACAGTAGTTCAACAAAATGAATTGAGTCCAGCACTATTATTCAAAAGCAAAAGACAGCTGGCTGTCCTGAAGTGCTTCTCATCCACTGCTTCCCCAGTGTTCTCCAACCACAAGAATCTTAACTGTTTAACACGTCCCAATGGAGGCTGTACTCATATGTTTGATTTTGCACTGGACAATTTCTTCAGTGCAGTAGGCAGAAGCAGAAAAGACAGTTTCCTTCCTTCACTTTCCCTAGCAATCCATTTTAAAGAGTTTTCTTGAAGAGCCCCTTATTCTGGCTAAGTTGTTAACAAGTGGTCATCTGATGTTCCTATCTGCTCACCACTTATCCCCGTCCTACCTTCCTTCCCTGGAGCTGACATTCCCCTGCCTTTGAAGCCATTTTCCCTCTGGGATTGGTTCCTGGATAGTCTGCCTGCATTAAAATGACTTGATGGAGGAGGGGTGTGCTGGACACACACACACACACACACACACACACACACACACACATTTCTAGGCCCCACTGAGTCAGAATTTCTGGGAAGGGTGCCTCAGCCATCTCTTGTTTTATCAAGCAGCCCAGGACGTTTTTATGCACATTAAAACTTGAGACTCACTGCATCAAACAGTTACAAACCCCCACTAAGCACCAGGCCCTGATCAGGTGAACATTTCCTATTTTAAAATCAACTCCTACCTTGGCCTCTATGAAGTGGAGGTGTTTCCTTTCTCCTTCCTCCTCTCTCATTCTGCATCTCAAATATTAATATTCTGTCTTTTTTTCTTGATGTATCTTTATTCTATAAGACTCCTTTTATTTTCATGGCTTCAGCTTAATTTGAGCTTTAGCATTATACCTTCAAATGTCCTCCATCCATTTCCACCAGGATACCCAACTGTGATTTTTCATTCAGTACAGCCCAAGGCTAAATGCATCTTTCCTGCAAATATTGACAGCTCCAAAAACTTTATTCATTCATTTATTCAATATTATTTATAAAGCCCCTACTTTGTGCTTTTATTAACCTTACATTCTGCTAGGGGCCAGGAGTGAGGCAGAGAGGTGTAAAAATAACAATTATCTACACAATTATCTAACAAAGATTGTGATAACTGTGACAAAGATGAAATACAAAAAACAATTAGAGTTATGTAGAAAAATAGAAGGTATTTTCTGGCAAAATACCTTCTATTTTTCTGGCAAAAAATACCTTCTACATGATGGTGTATCCTTCACGATCTATCAGGAGACATATGTCATTGAATTGTTCAACTATTAGTGATTTTAATATTGATCAGTTGTTTAAGTTATATCTGTCAGATCTCTCCCCTGATACTATTTTTATTATTGAAAAGTGTCTTGTAGGGAGACTATGCAAATATACTCTTGTCCATTAATTGTAGCATCCAAAGATTTTTTCCCCCTGAGACAATTATTGTGGTATTTGAAAGTAGCCATTTTTCTGTTTCCATTACTTCTTCTATAATTATTAGTTCAGTTGACATTCTTTCTTGAAAGTTGTTCTATTTTTACATAGAATTTTTAAAATTTAAGCTTTCAAGCGGACCTGTTTTCTTTATGGTATCTAGGTGTCTCAATATTCTTTAAAAGGCCTTTAAACTTACTCATCATAAACAATTTTAAAATATGTTTTCCAATCTTTTCTTTGGTACTTCTGTGGTTAGCCATTTTAGGATAAATATGTTTGACCTGTGTGGAATTTATTTTTACATAAGAAGTGAAAGAAGAATATGGTCCTTTCTTGACCGCTAGGCAAAATGGCCTTCTTTCCTTCTGCCTCAATTATAATTGGGAATTGACTCCAGTTCCCTGAAATATACTTA
Source organism: Cheracebus regulus (assembly GCA_963574635.1). Lineage (NCBI taxonomy): Eukaryota > Metazoa > Chordata > Mammalia > Primates > Pitheciidae > Cheracebus > Cheracebus regulus. The sequence continues at coordinate 67,396 of CAUYQU010059054.1, forward strand.
ACTGACTTAATTTCCAACTGTCCCCAACAAGGTTATCTGCCCAAATGAGGCATTTGGTACATATTTTTAAATGCAAATTATCTGGCAGCGATGAATAAATTTACAGAGAGGAGAGGAATTGGTGGCCCAGAGAGGAAGCAAGTATGCAACACTAGAATCAGGAAACCCTTGTCTGAACTGAAGAGCAGTGAAAGGAATGGAGAAGAATAAACAGTTATTGGGAAAGATTCTGAGGAAAAACCATAGAACTTGGAAGCTAAGTGGCTATAATGAGATACAGGAGCATAAACAAATAAAGTTATTATATTGTTGGCATCTAAAAGAATTGGAGATGGTGATGCTTCTGAGTTCACCATCAGAGGTGAAGAATTGTCTCTTTCACCTCCATGGATGGTACCAACATCCAATCAATTACACAAAATCCAGCAAACCCTGAAATTAACAATCCTGCATCTACCCCTTCCCTTAGCCCCACATCCAATCTACCACCTGCATGTGCAGATTCAGATTCGCCCTCCAAATCGTCTCTCAAAATGGCAGGTTTTCATCATCTTTTGGGGAGGCTCCTTAATGTACACCCTTTTCTCTGCCTGCATTGCTAGAATCATCTTCTAATTGTTGTATTTGTTTCTATCTTGCTCACCTTTGATTAATTCTACCTGGTGAAGAATCTACCTGTGGTGATCATTAAAAAATCTGATTCAGATATTGCCATTCCTTCGCTTAAAGCCCTTGAATGATGTTCCATTGCTGTTGATATCTAATATCCTTAATAAGTCCCACAAAGGTGGGTCTGACTGGACTGTCTCCTTACAGCCTTCTTTCACACCACTTCCTCCACTGGCTTCTTTCAGTTGCTGAAATGCACTATGCAAAGTCAATGCAAAGGTACCCAATCCTCAGTTCACACTTCCACTTTCTACCCATCTTTTCCGTGTTAGCTTAGGCCTGTCTTCTTCAGGCAAGTTATTTTTGACCATCATCATACTAGGTCACTCTCTTGATTACATACTCATGAAGAAACATCAAATGAACCTACATCAAGGGATTTTCTATGAACAATCAGCCAGTGCTCTTAAAAAGTGTCAAGATCATGAAAGACAGAAAGACTGAGGAACTGTTGAAGATTAACAGATTAAAAGAGACTAAGGAGGCACAACCAATGAATTCAATGTGTGATCCTGGATAGGATCCTTGCTCAGAAGGACTCTGGTGAAATTTGAGTAAGATCTGTAGATTAGACAACAATACTGTATCAGTGTTAATTTACTGATTTTGACAACTGCTGTGGTTTTGCAAGATGTTAATATTTGAGGAATCTGTGTAAAGGTTGTATAAAAACTGTGTACTATTTCCGCAATCTTTTGGAAGTCTAAAATTATTTTAAAATAAAATATTTTAAAAATGCTTGAATAGCACTTTAAAAAATCTTTCCAACAAGAACAAAAAAGTTTGCATCACTGACAGCTATAATATCTATTATCTCTAAGCTATAGGAAACATTTGCATAACAGTAAGAAAAAGAGTTGAGTAAAAATGGGCAAGTGACATGAGAAAGTCATAAGAGAAATTTAAACAGTTAAGTCACAGGAAATAAACATTTAAATTCACTAGTAATTAAGAAACTGAATTTAAACAAGGTATTTTAATGTATTTGACTGATACTATTTACAAGATTAGTGAAACTCAATGTGGATGAGGATTGAAAACATTGTCAATATTTAAAATAATATTCATTCCTATTGACTAAGCAATTCCAATTCTAGGATTTCTCCATAGATTTCCCTGTCCATTTAATATACACACACACTGCAGCATGGTTTTAAAATATTAAAATTTTGGAAATAAATATAGCCATCAAAAGAGGAATATTTAAAATGAATAATCTCTATAGCATATGAAACCATTAGAAAGGACTTACATCTATTTGTACTGAACCAGGATGTCATCCAAGTTAGAGCATTAAGTGAAAACAGCCAGCTGTAGAAGAACATATAAAATATGGTTCCTTCCTTATAATATGAATACACATGTATTCATTACATATACTGGCATTTTGCAAGAAAAAAGTCTGGAACAACATTTACTGAATTTTTCTCAGCTGTTCTCTTGAGAGTGGGATCATGAGGGACTTTCACTATTTATTTGTTGCTGTATAATTTGTTGTAAGTATGTATTACTTTGTAATCAGACAAATTAAACTTTTTTTAAGGCCTAGAACTTTTGAATAAGTTGTCCTGAATTTGAATCCTAGCCCTGCCAATTTCTATATGTGTAAATTCTGGTAAATTACTTTACTTTCAGAGTCTATTTCTCTGGTCCAAAGTTAAGAATAATTGTGCCTTCCTTGCCTCACAATATTAAGGTAGTAGTAGTTGTAGCAATTATTCAAAAACTTTCTAAATACTGGCCTGAGGCTGAGCTGGGTGGCCTTCAGGAACACACCATAACATCAATAGCAGGAAAGAAAGCAATTTACCAGCTATAGACCTTCAGGAACACAGAACTGGAGAACCCTACTGCATAAACCCTTGAAAGTCAGTCCTGCCAAATTCTGGGCCCCAAGTCCTCACCCTTGTTTCTTTCTGCCTTTATGGTGACAAACCAGCCTGCTTCACCCACCTGTTCCTTGCTCCTCTGTTTCTAGATGAGGTACTGTGTTTCTCCAGCTCAGGTGTGCTTAGCATCGTTAGTCCCCTGCTCAAAAATGCACCGTGGTAGCCCAGTGCCTGCCAAAAGAGGTCTAAACCCTCACCAGCCCTTCAGTGTCCTGTTATCTGAGCCCCTTCTCCTTCTCTGTGTCTTTCACTACTCACTAATATGTCTTCTCTTACTTTCCTTTGATCAAACCCATCTCTTCCCTATCTAAACATCTGCCACTCAGAAGAATGTACAACATTATCTCTGGAAAGTCCCACCAACCTTGTGGTTTCCTGATTCCACCCATCAAAAGATAGGCCTTATTAAGAAGAGGAAAAGCAATATAACCTTTATGAGAACTCCAAGTCAGCACTGACATATACATTATTACATGAACATGTCTATAGAAATCAGGAGGAATAAACACTCAAAACATAAAAGTAGAAGAAAGAATTTGAATATAAGATTAGATTTGGCTCTTAAGTAGATTCTTTTCAAAAGGGTGGTTTACTGAACACCTGCATCAGAATCTCCTGAGAAGACTGTTAAAGGCTACTGGGCATGGTGGCTCATGCCTGTGACACCAGAACTCTGAGTGGCTGAGGTGGGAAGATCACTGCAGCCTAGAAGTTCAAGGTCAGCATGGGCAACATAGGAAACCTCATCTCTACAAAAATTTTTTTTTTTAAATAGCTAGATGTGGCAGCACGCACCTGTAGTCCCAGCTACTTAGAAGACTGAGGTGGGAGGATCGCTTGAACCCATAAGGTCAAGGCTGTGTGAGCTATGATCACACCACTGCATTCCAGCCTGGGAGACAGAGCAAGACCCTGTGTTTTAAAAAGATAAAAAAGGAAGGCTGCCAGGCTCCACCCAAATCTTTTGAATAATCATCTCTATGGGTGGGATGGAGGACATATTTTTATTTTGAGCCTAGTTTGAGAATCACTGCCCTAGTTACCTAAGTCATTCAATAATACTATAATTGACAAAGGAAAAATAACTATGCCATAAGAATATGATAGAGTTATATTTCTTTCAAGATCCACATTTTAATTTATTGAATTTTTCATGAATTGAAAAAACCAAAGTTCTACACCCACCTATGATTTTGAGTAATTTTCATCTTATCAATTTATTTATTTAGCTTAAGTACTTTATAGATTAAGTAAGCAGTTTCTTTGCCTGAGTTAACAGGAACATTAACACAGGAAGGGTTTATTTCAGGCTTCTCTTTTCTAATCTCATTCCATCCACTATGTCCATTGTTCCCATAGTTAAAGAGAACTAACCTTGTGGAACAATTTATAAACCAACCTTTCAAGGACAAAAAAGACTGGGGGTAAAAAAAAAGAGTCAACCCACCAGAAGACTGAAGCATGAGCCCAAAGGCAGAAAGGCCTCTCTGTATTTCCAGTGTTAAATGATAATAGTTGTAGTAACAGGATAAATAAAATCACAGGGTCCTTAGATGAGCCGAATTTAGCCATAATCATCATTCCTGGCTGTAGTTTTCCTTACACTTTTAATTAAAGGTGCATAGCTGATTAGTGCACCAGCCGGGCAAGTTTGAAATGTCACACTCTTAAAGGGAACCCACACCTGAGCCTGTCTCCGAACACAGGCAAATGAGAAACAGGCAGGCAGTGTTCGCAGGGAGTTAGAAAGGGTTAAAAAAAAAAATGAGTCATCACTGGCCTCCAGTTTCTCATTTAACCCAGAGAAGCATCAAATCACACAATTAGAATGAATAATTCCTGATGGGCCTCTTAACAGTTATCTCTTGCATGAGCTTTTGCTGAATCTGGTTTAGTTACTGTGATGCCACTGAAACCTAAGTATTGCAAGGTTTAAGAAACAAAAAGCCAAATTCACCAAATCTCAACTTTTTTCATCTTTAATCAAAATTAAACTCACACAATTTAACATGTTTCTTTAAAAAGAATAGAACTTTTGCTAAGTAATATAATGTGTAATTTATACAAAAGGGTAATTCAAAGGATACAGAGTATATTTTTAATGGTGAGATTTCAAAATTTGCCTCAACAAAATGATTAGTATTTTATACTGGGTACCGAGGATACTGATTGGGGCAAGAAAAGTTGGGGCTTGCCTTCATGGCACTTGAGGGTTCCAACCATCTCCAAAGTAGATCCACCATCTTCAAAGTAAAATTAGTACCCAGATGATTGCTATTTTTCCTTGACGTTTTGGTATTTTGCAAGTAATGCATTTTATTAAGTTCTTTATTAAGAAGTGTTCCAATTTGTGTTTTCACATATGCTTTAAAAATGGATTATTTTGTTTTGGTTTTGCCTAACGCTGTTGACATACACAACACATATACGTCTCTTTTTTGCTGGAGGCAAGGAGGATATGTTAAACTAATTATTCAACTTTATACAAGACCAAGAAAAAGTTTCACCTACTTAGAAAAAAAAAGCAATACTAGCTATAGATTTCTGAGAGTTATGAGAACAAACATTTATAAGAATGCACTAGAGTCAAAATAGTGGAATCAGTAATGGCAGATTCCATCCTAAAGCTATGAAGGAGTTAAGAATTGCTTTTCTTCACTGCCACAGGTGTCTTCCCACTTATAAATTAAATCTGGCTTCTTATAATTAGACATAATTACTTTGACAAGTCAAAGAACAGCTAAAATTTGCTTTGCCATTACTCTGTAAAATATTCTGAATAAGCTGAATTAAAAGATGGTTAGAAATGTCATTATCACTCCACCACAGCTTACAAATGGGAGATATCTAAGACTGGGAGTGTGAAGGGAAATGGATGGCAAAGAAGTTTTTCAGAATACTAAAACCTGCCCCAGAATCTGATACATTATATGAGGGAGGCATAAGAAGCCAGAGTATAAGGAGAGACATAAGTATTGCATATGCCAACTGTGTTAGGCTAAAGATACAGAAAATAATCCATTTTTAAAGCGTATGTGAAAACATAAATTGGAGCAATTCTTAATAAAGAACTTAATAAAAACATTACTTACAAAATACCAAAACATCAAGGTAAAACAGTAATAATCTGGCTACTAATTTTACATTGGAGACAGCAGACCTACATTGGAGAGGACTGGAACACTGGAGCTCCCTGAGGGCAAGCCCCTACTTTTCTTGCTCCAATCAGTATCCCCCGCACCTGGCATGCAGGATCGGTGACAAGGATCCATACAAGTTAGGAAAGGAGTTGTTGGGGTCATATTGTCTGGGTTTGACAGCCAGCTGTGTCACTTACCAGCCTACGATGCTGAGCAATTCACATAGCTCCTTTGTATATCAATTTTTTATCTGCAAAATGGTACTTAGGCATACAGTTGTTTAAAGAATAATAACAAGAATAACAACAAACACATATAGCACTTAATTTGGTGCCAGACATTGTTCTAAACGCTTTGCATTTACAACCTATTTATTTCTTCCTCCCTAAAACCTTCTGAGATAGAAACTAATGTCTCAGTTGAAAAGCAGGGAAACTGAGACTCAGAGTAGTAACTAGTCCAAGGACATGCGACTAGTGAGAAAAAAAAATCCTGTTTCCAACCACTCCATCATCATTGAGATACACCTGTGTTAAGGCTTAGTACAGTGCCTGGCATATAGCACATCTTCAATAACTAATAGTTATTAATAAATATTTGTCAAATGTTTGCAAGATTGAGGTTATACCAAGCTTCAGCAGGAAAGAATGCTGTAATTCACTGTTGATGTCTCTGTGGGTATGGAAGGTATTAATGATCACACTTGTGCCACAGGTTTTCAATCTCTCTTTCACATAAAACAAAGAATCCTGACATCTGCCTGAGGTTTTCTTTTATCCATCTCAATGTCCCTGGAATCTGAGGTCAGACTATCATCGTAAGACACTGGATTACCACCTCCACTCCCTAATACTAATCCACTCTCCACCCAATTGCCAAAGTGTTCTTTTGACAAGGTACTTTCCTCACTTGCTCCCTTTCAAGGAACCTACAATTGGCTACCACATCAAATCAAAATTCCACTCCTAGCTGTCAAGGGCCTTAACAGACATGGAGGAAACCTGCTTTCAACTCCTGTTAAGTGCTCAAGTGCCTACTTATCAAATAAATACTTGGTAGAAATGGCCACATTTCATTATGCAGAGAATAGCATTGATTGTGCTACTTCAGAACAGTGATAAGCAGTTTTTTATTTTACATATTTTACTTTTATGTATTTATCTTTGGACATAGCCCAATTAAAAAAAAATTGAGAATCTCATTTTACTTTTATTCAGAATGAAACAAGCTTGATCAGAGAAGGACATAAAGGGAAGAATTTCAAGGATAAATTTGCATTATTATTACCCACTAGAAGGTTAATATCCAGGTAAATTTCAGATAGCTTTCTAATCTTTCATCCTGAAACTGAAACCTGAATAACTGGGAGACTTTCTAATGATGGGAGATGGAAAGTCAGAAGTAAAACAAACAAACAAAAAAGGAGTTTATAACATCCTTAATATTCAAGACCAAACAATGCACCCATTTCCAAAAGAGTACCTTGAAAGGTTAACTAGAGCAAATCAAAATATAGAATTATTGGTGCTTATATCAAGGGGCTGCTTTTAATAAACACAAGTTACTAGGTAACCACCAGTCTGATTTAATGTCTCTAAACCAACCACATCAATAGACAAAAATAACATGGATTTAATTTAAAAGTTAGAAAATAAAACAATATGCGCTTTGAAGACTCAGCAATATGCCAAATGTTAAATTGGCCTGTCCACTTGGCATGCAGAGATGCAAGATTGTACTAGAAGTTAATCTGATTTGCTTAGAAATGCAAATAATTTTTGACAAAAGCCACATCCAGATGTAGCTACATCCAGATCATTCCCGAGTTGAACATTCTGATGTCAACTCAGGATTTCTGAATGTACATTCACACGTTCAGTTGGACAGTTCACATGTTCAGATAGCTGGAATAAGCAAGTCAACAGGTACCAATAGTACTTTTTTGTTTGCTGTTGTTTTTAGAGTTGCATTTTGTTTTTGTTATTGTTTCTTTAATTGATGATGTTGGCCTTCTTAGTTGATTATATGAACTGGGATTCAATTTGAAGAAATGTTTGTTGATTCATATAAGGTTATGATTAAAACAATCAATAGCAGAAGAGGTGATGTAGTTTGGTTAGGAAGACATTCTAATATTTGTCATTTATTTAACAAATATTATCAAACAGCTGCTATGCATCAACCCTAAGGAATGGAAAGCTGGCTCTAATATCTTCAGTGAAAACCATGAGTCATTTCCTGTAATTTCAGTTGAAGCCACCTATAAATCTTTCGAAAGGTCAAGAAAAAGATGTTAGTATTAGAATCGCAAATCCAGTAGATTAATTAAAATGTCTCTGATTGGTAAATGTACCCACCAGGAAAGCACCTAGCACTTCCTGGGCAGAATCTACATCATTTTCTCTCACATTCCTTCTACTTCTCATGCTTTGGGCAAGCGTTATCAGCCTTTTTTCTTTTAAAATGCAATCTCATTTCTTGGATTGTAGCTGTAAATTCTTACAGCTGGGAAGGGTCTAAAGGAAGGAAATAATCAAATGGTGTTAATTAAGTCTTATGTGCTGAAAGTAAGAAGAGGGAACTATTATCAACAATTCTTTATCACTATTTTTATCGGTCCTTCTTAGGAATGAACCCCAAAGACACCCTCCTCTCCAGAAGCAAATCTCCCTGTTGAGGACATCCTCAGGACACAGGTCCCTCACTACTCCCTCCAAACCTCCCACACCGTAAGAATCCTATGAAACAGGGCAAGAGTACCAAGAAACAGGCCTTGAAGGTTGAGATAGGGCTAAAGGACTTAGGTTATCTGCCTTATAATTTAAATTTTGGTGCTTACTTTACAGTTGGGGATAAGAAAAGAAGTTTCTTCTTGAAATTCCCAAGAACCAGTTGCTACATACATTACAGCTGAAGTGTATTCAAAAGCAGATTCTTGGGGGCAAACAATTTGCTGTATGCATGCCTGAACAGAAAACAAGAAGCCAATGCATTTTCCAGGTAGATTCCAATAACATTTTATGCCTTTGAATGAAGATGCTCTCACGATGCAAATGGTAAACAAAAAGAGCCTACTGCTCAATGACATTAACTTGTACTAAAAATAAAGGTATGTATGGTGTAGCTACACAATGCCCATTATAATACAGTGGCAGAGTATATTTTTGAAGTGTAATGTAGCATCCATCCTGAAAACACAACATTGCTAGTGGAAACAAGGATGGGAAAAAAACAAAACATGGTGGCTTAATTTCTGTGTAAAACAACCGTCAAAAACTACCCTCAAAAAAATTGAAACGGCCAATCAAATATGCAGGTGTAATTTATCTGCTGGAACAAATCTACCTTATTCACCTTGACAGGGCCTTCAATCATGAGACCAAAACCAGCATCCTAGTGATATCCATTATGTCTTCGGAAATGCCTTAAAATTCAGGACTTCATGTTATTCTCAGTAATGAGCAGGATGTTTGGAAAGCAGTGTGCTCACTGGGGCTTACTCTGAAAGCTGTCTTCTTTACTTATTACCGAACACTGATTTCCAGAAAGCAAACCACCCCACCCCACTTCCCAGGCACCTGAAAATTTTGTTTTTTCAGACCTCTAGATCGGGCTCTATTTCCTGAACGACTTATTCCTTATACAAATTTTCTTTTAAACTTCAGCAATTATGGCACCTTAGGCTCTGGTGGGTATCGGCAGCGTGGGTTGTTTTAGAGAAAGTTCTGAAAAAAAGACGTTTTGGAGATATTCCATTTCTTTGTGCATCTCACTGGGGGGCTTTCGGAGAAGCTTTTAAGTTATTCAGGTGAGGGGCAATGTCTTGGTCGCTCATAAACGGCATAAAAGTAACATCATCTGGAAAGGCATGGCACCTGCTCGGCCAGGGTAAAGGTCCTTTTCCTAACCCTCAGTCCTCCCTCCTCCACCCCGCGCCGCTAGAGACAGCGCAGTGGTCTCTCTGAAGGTCGACATCATCTTCAAGGCTGCAACCCACGGCTGAACCAGAAACACGCGCACCCACGTACAGGTCCCTGCCAGAGTCCCGCCCCGCCGCCAGGAGCCAGGGCTTCCTGCCTCCCTACCAAGGTGAAGCTAGCCCGAGGGCCCGGCGGAGGGGCGCACGCAGGCGGCACCGGCGGAGGCGGCCGATCGCAGGACTGGCAGGAAGGACGCAAACAGCCGCCAAAGGGCATTTTCCTCCCCCAGAGCCCACCCGGGACCGGACGCCGCCAGCGGAAGGAGGGCCGGCGCGCGCCGGGCCACGGGGCACACGCACCCGCCGGGCCACGGGGCACACGCACCCGCCGCGAGCACTTCCCCGGCCAGGTCGCGCTCTCACTCGCGCGCGCGCCGCTACTCACCAGCAACCCTCGATGTCCGCAGCCCGCGTGGGACGGCGACTGCGGCCCCCGCGCTGCCGTGTGGCCTTGGCATCCGTCTGGCCGCTGCAACCCGGGCCGCGGTGGCTTTTGCTGGAAGGCGCTGCAGCGGGGAGATACCGGCACCCGGCGAGGAGGCGCCCGCTCGCCGGCCCCAGCCGTGCTCGTCCCCCTCCTCCTCTGCCCACCCGTGGAGCTTTGGTGGTTCCACTAGCGCGGGCTCCGGGCGTCGCTCTCCTCCTCCTCCTCGCTGTCGGACCCCCCAGCGCAGGGGACGAACAGCGTCCTCGTACACCCACGCGCAGGCCGGCCGACCGTGAGCCTGCAGCAGCCGTCCCTGCTGCCGCCGCTGCGGGAGAAGAAATTGTCGCTGCGATGGTCCCGGCCTCCCCTGCCCCGGCCCCTGGGTGCCGCTCCGCCTCCGCCTCCGCCCCCTCCTGCGTGGCGGCGGCGGCTTCCTGCAGTCTGCAGAAAAAGCTCGCAGGTGGAAGCGCGGTCCCTGTGGAGGGCCTTGAGCCAGAGTGAGGCGGTTAGGTGCCACTTTCGCTTCGAAAACCCTGCACGCCAGCTCCCCAGCCCGGAACCATCTAAACTCCCTTTTGCTCCACCATCAATTTCACTGAGACGGACAAGAGTGGTGCCTTGGAAGACTGCACAGTACACAAGCCTCGATGTAGCTGGTTTTGACCCTTAAACTGTCACTGGTGTCTAGGGAAGAATAGGGTTTTAGTGAGAATCCCACTTCTACCTCATAAGAGGAATTCCTTTTTGATATTTATCCATAACCGGCTACGCCCACCATGAAGCACTTTAGCTCTTCTCCCCATCCCCAATCTATGTGTACCTGGAAAATACGAACTATTAGGATATCTCCTGGATGTTATTAGATTACTATCACATGCAGTATTCTTACTACGGTTCTGGCTCTGTGTCAGGTAGTCGGTACACGAAATCTTATTCCATCTGCTACAACCCTGTATATAAAAGAGACTCACTTTTTGTTTTTTCCATGAACAGGAGACAGATAAGTAAAATAATTTGTCTCAGGTTACTCACCTAGAAAGTAATAGAAGCTAAAATTTAAACTCTGATCCAACACTGAAAGCTGTTTCTATTGGCTTGACAGGTTCTATTAATTTATAAACATTTTATGAAGACTGTTGCTGCTGGATGAAATAGAGTCCTTCTCTTGGGCTTGGTTGGGAGCTTACTTCCAAGTGAGAGAAATGACTGCAGAGTCGGGTGGGGGAACACCGGCTTTTCTTACTTAGCTTTCCCTCTGGAAACCAAAATTCTTGCCCTGGCTCAGCTACCAACCGAGTTACTTGGTCTTAGGCATTTCACCTTCTTAGGCCTCATCTCCCTACATTGTTTTTTTTTTTCTTTTTTTTTTTAAATGAGGAGGTTTGATTGTTGGAGGCAGCCTGCAGCCTTGATTTTTAAGAAGCAATAGTGTTGTTTTTCTTATTTTGAAGTTTGTTGTGAATTTTGAGGTTAGGGAATTTCACAGAAATTCAGACTTTTCACATTTTCTGTAAAATTGTAACATGAGACAACATTTGATCCATGGCTAGTTCTAGCAGCATCAGCTGGAGCTGAATAGCAGGGGTCCCCTTTAGACTGTGAAGACACTGTTCAGTTTTCCACAGCCCCCACCACTCCCATACATCCCCAACCCACTGACAGTTGAGAACATGGTAGGCATTTGAGTTTGCAGTATTGGACCAGATAATCTCATGACCTACAGGACAATTTAAAATTCAGTGATAATTAAGGTTAACCAGATTCCTAAAAAGCAACATGAAACAAAAATTCCACGTACATATTTAGGATGGTCATTGATCATGGTCTTGCTATCTAGCACCCAAATTCTCATAAAAGCCAAAATGGCCCAATACTCACCATTTTGTGACCCAATGCAGCCTCAGAGACTCCTGTACAGTTATGTGAATCTGGACTATGTTTTAAAGAAGAAACATTTGAGAAATACCTCCATTATCTGTGAAGTGGGTTTTGTGTTCAGGGACAGTAGTAGTGCCAGAGGTGACACTGTGGCAATGCCAGTGGTGTCCTAAGTAGGCTGTTTGAATGGTGTAATGACCCACCTGTTTTATTTCAGCTGCTAAGCTTCCCTGCCTGTGTGAGGAGCCTGATTTGCCAAATTTCCTGTCTCTTTGTTATGCTACTTAATGAATTTGCAATATATTTATCTTCTGATTAAGTCAGCCAGAAATGATTTCAGTTTTGCAACCAAGAACTCTGATATAGCAACTTTAGGTGTGATTTAAGCTATTTCCCTATTAATTGAGTTAATGAAGAGCAGGCTCCAGTGTATTTATACAACTTTTAGCTTAGAGAATTTTTAAGTGACCTATAGTTTTACTTGCATTTTTCTGAGTCAATCTCAGTAACTTAAAATCCAGATTTTTTTTTTAACTCAAGAACTTTTATTTCTCTTATTTTTGAGAAAATTTTACCCGACTAAACCTTGAATGAGGATTTCAAATCTATATCCAAATACACATAAGCACTATTATTTTGCAGACAGGAAAATGAAGGCTCATGTTACAGAATACATGAAGGCAGAGCAGTGAGGAAATCCCAGCCTATTCTCTGACATGGTAGAACAGGGTTTCGGACCTCCTGAATTTAGCAAGAGTATAATTCGCAAGTAATTACTCTCTTGAAAATCAGAGTTGACCATACTTGTAGTGAAATTCATTCCTGATGCTGCCTACTGGGTTCCACTGCATTACTGGAAGCTGGCCTGGAGACAGTGACCATGTTCCTTCACGGATCTTCAGAGTGTGCACAGGGGAAGCCTGCTTTCTGAGGGAGCTGAACTTTCTGTGCTGGTATCTAGATATTCACAGTGGCACACATAACTTCTCAGAGAGCAGAATGTCACCATTCAGTGAATTTAGGGAGGAAATCAAGTGTCTGCATAGTGTCTGCTGAAGTGCGATGCCTGCTTCTTAGGGAAGCCAGTAATTCACTAGAAGTAGGCCCCTCATACCCACAGGTGGGTTGAACTAGGGTTTACTCAACCAACGGGGACTGGCTGGAAGGTCTAACAGCTGACCATCCTGTTGTTTCATGGCAACATATGGGATTTCCCATCTCTGGGGACGTTGCAGAGCAGAGCATCCAAAGTGTAAGTAGTGACCTGAATAGCAATGTGCAGTTTTCCATACATCTCATGAAATCTGACCACAAAGACAAGTGCATCTTTCAGTTTTTTCCTCACTTTGGCCAGCAGTTCGTCTGAAAACACACATCTTTCCAGGAATCTTGATACATTTCCTTCTGCAATGCCTTTAGTATCTCTATCACAGATATTAACATATTTGACTGGATATGGATTATCATATTTAAATTCGTGAACTTTATGCTTTCTGGATTCATGATGTGAGAAAAAAAATGGACATAGCTTTTGCCACCTGGTTCTAATGCCACAGAAAACAGGATGCTTTCCTGGAGAGAAATCCTTTGGTTAGGGCTTCTTTTCTTTATGTCGTACAGACTTTGAAAGATTCAGAGCTATTCAGTTTATAGCCAACTGCAAAAGACAGAACATAGGTATCCTGGTGAACTTCACATCTGAGTTTTTCATCTCTGTCAACATTTCCAAAGCACTTTTATATTTGCCTTTGATAAATAACATATCCATCAAAATAGTAATTCAGTGTGGAGTCTGAGAACCCTTGTAAATGCTCTTCTTTTATGATCTCTGTTGCTGATGCCTCAAGATCCGACTCATAAAACAGTCTTATGAAAAGTGGTCCACACTTATATTCTGCCAAAATGACATTTCTGTTTTCTGCATGGTACTTGCAAGTGACATTTTTAGCCAGCTCCATATGGTCCCAGGACTCACACAAATGAAGTAAGGTTCTCAACTTCCCCTTCAGGATGAGCTTGTTCTAGGTCAATTTCCCTTCCAAGTTTCTAAAATAGATTTCTTTGGTGCCAGGAAGATTATATGCAACAGCCACCTTCTTATGCTGAAATTCTTTTGTTTTCACAATATTATCTGTAAGTAGATATCTTTTAGCTCCAAGGGGACAGTGGCAGCAGGTGGAGTTGGAGTCTCTCATCCCGGGATACACTGAAATCTGCCCCGCTGGCAGAAGAACTCATGTGGAGTCTCAGACTATACCAATGCCAGACGTTTTTAAAAGATATGATTTTTCCCCTTACCAGCCATATTAACAAAGATAGCTTATCAATAAACATTTCTTCATTACTAGTGAGGGTGCAATGAAATCTAGCTCTTATCTGGTGGTGTAATTTTTGCTACACTGCTGGAAAGGAATTCGTTAGTGTGTCAAGGAACATTCTAAAATATATCTTCCCATCCCCACAGTAATTCCACTTCTAAGAAGCAATTATCGTAAGAAAATGTGGAATAAAGAATAAGATTCCTGCACTGAGATATTTATCATGAACTTTGGGTATTAAAATTATGTTTATGATGGACTTTTAATGACATTGAAAGTGCTTATGATACTATGTTAAGCAAATGAGGATACAAAATTGCATGCATATATATCCTGATTAGGTAAATCTCAAATAGATGAGAATACAGGAACAAATCCAGGATAAATTATTTAAATGGCCTCCTAGAAATTGGCTATGGCAATTATGATTTACTTCTTTATACTTTACTACAACTTTAATTTTTTTATAAAGGACGTGCTTTTATTTTAGAAGAAAAAAACATTTAGTAATTAAAAAATAAACAGGCCTAGTATGGTGGCTTACACCTGTAATGGTAGCACTTTGGGAGGCTGAGATGGGTGGATCATATGAGCCCAGGAACTCAAGACCAGCGTCTACTAAAAATATAAAAGATTAACCAGGTATGGTTATTTTAACTGGTTAACCATATATTAATCCTGCATGCCTGTAGTTCCAGCTACTCAGGAGGCTGACGTGGGAGAATCACCTGAGACTGGGAGGTTGAGGCTGCGGTGAGCTGTGATAGTGCCACTACACTCAGCCTGGGCAAAAGAGTGAGACCCTGTCTCCAAAAATAAAAAATTTTTAAAAACACACAGATTTGGCAGCCAGATAAATATGAGGTGGAGCCTGCCATAGTACCTCATTCATGATGGGTACAATATAAATATTGGAGAAAAGGACAAAGGTAAGAATAAAGAAGAGAGGAAGAAAGGAAAGGCACATTATCTCACAACCAGTGATGAATTGAGGGATTGTGACTCCACTGCCATTTGCTTAGTTGATGGTATACATAGAAATAGGCCATTGCATTCTAAATTGGTTCACTAAGTAATGCTGCATTTGAGTATTTCCCAACTGATGACAAGTGACATTAATACCTTTCTGACTGAATGGGGAATATGGAGCCAGCACTCAGATTTTTTCTGTTACACAACATCAGAACTACATCTGTTCTGAGAAGCTGTCATAGCCTCAAATGTTGGTACTGAGACAAAGAGGACCTTTCCTGCCTCTGACTAGTCTTAATATGGAGATCTATCACTCTGTCTTTAAGATACCCCAAAGGCCACGAGCTTAGGGTAATCGGTCATCTCCACATCTGGCAACGTCCTACTAGGATCTTATTTCTTGGAACTAATGGTACAAAAAGAACATATTTAGTGTTGAATTTACCTTTATCAGGAGATTAACACTATATTCATACATTGTTCTGGAATTGTTTGGTATATGCACACAAAGCGGTGGTTCTCACTGCGTGTTGTTGCTGACACCAGGTAGGCTGAAGTCCTTGTTCTTTGTTTTAAATTTACAATTTCCCGGATCTGAATTATCTCTAAAGACAAAGCATCCAGGGAAAGAAAAGAGCTAAGACTCAAATAATTCTATTGGAAAAAAAATATTCTTCTCAGAGATTATTATGCCTCTAAAAGTATGTACCTCAGAAATTGTTATATTCTTGAAAACACATGTTCTTAAAATTCTGGGTTTGTTATTGTTTATACCAGTAGTTCTCAAAATATGGCTCAGGGATCCCTGACAGTCTGCAAAATCAAAACGATTTTCAAAAAAACATAAACAGCTTATTTGTCTTTTTAACTCTCATTCTCATGGATTTGCAGCGGAGTGTCTCAGCTACATGTATGATATCACCACAGCTAGAATGCAGATGCAGACAGGAGATTCCAGTCATCTATTAAGCCAAACTCGAAAGATATTTGTAAAAATAGAAAGCAGTAACAGTTTTCTCACTAACTTTTGTTTTGTTTTGGGGAATAAATTGTAATAAAAAATGTGAATATTTAGTTTGACATGTCATTAGTTTACTATTTTTTAATAAATTAATAAAATATTTTTAAAGTTTTTTTTTTTATTTTTCAATGCAGTAAAAATGAGTAGATATATCCCACAAAAACGAAAGCTCTCTGGAATCCTCAATCATTTTTAAAGATAATTTTTAAAAATGTAAAGAAACTTTAGGCCAAAACGTTTGAGAAACACTGGTCTATGCTATTAAAGAGTAGTACATTCGAAATAACCTATTTTTTATTTGAGGAACTATAACTATGGTAATTTAGCCCGTGTCATTAAATGCAGGAAGCAGCTGCTTCAAAACTGGAAACTGCAGGCACATTTGATTTTTTCCACTCGTAATTTATTTTGGTGCTCTCTTCCTGTTATTTAAACTAAGACAATTTTGTATCCATTATGTCCACATATGCAGACACTGAATGAGGCTTGGGGGATACATGAAACCTTTTCCTCTGCTAACATTTACAAACTGTCCTGGACCTAATCTACCTGAGCCTCCTTTTTCCCATTGGAAACTGGGGAATAATGACTCTAGATAGCTTTTAAGGTAGTTATAAAGCAAGTGAAAAAGCATAAAGAAAAATCATAATGTGCTTTGCAGATATTAATATAAGGCTTACCACTACTAAACATTTCAATATACAGGCAGACGTTTGATGAAAAATGTAAATTCTCTTTTCTGCTGATATTATTTAGCCCATTTGATTTAGGTACATAAGACATTGGTAAATGTGGACCAAATATTAATAGTGTTTCAGGTGTTAGATTTTTTTAAAAACATCTTTTTTTTGCAGGCTTATTTACAAACGTAAAATATATGTGTAGAAGGGCAAAAAGGTGGAAGGAGACCTGGCAGGAGGTCATAGAACAGCATCTGATCCCCACAATCAAAATATATAAATATATTCTGTAAAAAATGCATCTCCCCTGGAGCTGCTCCAATGCAATAGAAATCCTTCCATCGTAGACTTTTGCTGTTATTGAACAGCTATACGGTAGTGTTGAGCAACTTCCTTTTAAAAGAAAAGTGGCAGATATACAAGATGGCACTGTATTGGTTATTTAAATTTAAATTTAAATTTTCTTTGGTCAGGAAAAAAAAATCTAAAGAAAAATGTGACCACTGGATATTTTACTGGGGTAAATAATAGTATCTTAAAATGCAACTCTTAAAGTTATCTATGGCTATATCAGCAAAGACGTGACCTTTCCAAGGACAAATATTAAAAATAGCAAATCCCTAAGTACATAGTTGGGCATGTGCTTCTAGGCTTAACACTTAGGCTTATAATATTATAACACTACATCTTAGTCTGTTCAGGCTGCCATAATAAAATGTCACAAACTGGTTGGTTTAAACAACAGAAATCTATTTCTCACAGTTCTGGAAAGAGAAGTCCAAGGTCAAGGTGCCTGCTGACTCAGTCCTGGTGAGGGTCCTCTTCCTGGCTTACAGATTGCTATTTTCTAGCTATACCCTCATAAGGTTGAAAGCGAGATCTCTGTAAGGTCACCAATCCTATCAGATTGGTATCCTACACATATGACTTATTTAACCTTAATTACCTCCTAAAAACTCTATCTCCAAATACAGTCACATTGGGGGATAGAACTTTAAAGTATTAATTTTGGGAGGTTATATGTTATTTGTCATTTGAAAGTAAGTACAAAATGGACCTTGGATGAAGCCACATAGTTTCATACCAGTCTCTGAGGAGCTACAGCATTACAAAGGAGTATAATCATGGATTTGTCATTTTGTACATTGATTTATTCAATTTCTCTGATTAAATGCCAGAGTTTGTCATCATAATGCACTATGTCATAATATATTACTTATATTTTCAGAGGCTTGAGTGAACATAAAAAAATACATGCCCCTCTCCAAAAAAGAGGAGAGACTTTCTTTGACTTAATTTAATTTTAATCAGAGAAATCACTATCATTCTTTGAGGTAGAAAACAGGGTGCCTTCTCAACAAGAAGAATCTTCAAGTTTTAATATGAAAAGTTACCAAAAATATCATTTAGTACAATTTCCTTATTGTATAAATGAGGAAACACATCTTAAAAGTGCCAATGACTTATCCAGGTCATAGAAGACTGTACTACATCTAGTCATCTGTTCCATTCTGTTCAGGAAACATGATTAGCTTGCTACTACCTAGATTTCTTAGATTCTTTTACTGATTGTACATTATTTTCCTGGGAAAAATATCAATTGGTTCCCTTAACAATCCTGGGAGATAGGAATGACATATAGTAGGTCAAAGGATGAAAGATTTTGTTTCTAGAAGTGGTGCACAGAAAAGAATGGATGAGAAGTGACTGCAAATCTGTAAAATGTGTGACAATAAGGGTCAAAACTAAAGTGGAACTGAAATGCCATGTGAAAGCAAATGGGCATGGTTTACATATTATAAAGGAATAAGTTATTCTGAAATTTAGAGATCAAGTGGCAGGGTAAGCACAAAAAGTGGGCACTTTTGATTGAAAGGATTGTAGTTCAAGGGTAGATAAATTAGTTTCTCTAAGCTTCATTTTCTTGGTGAGTACATACAATGGAACTCTTATGAAGAGTTTAAATAAAATCACATCTATAATGCATCTAGTACTATGTCCAAGATATGAAGGATTCCAAGGTTTTTGAGCCCAGACTACAAAAGGAATCATGTTATCATGTTAGGAAAAAAAAGAAAGAAAGAAAAGAAAAGAAAAATAGGTCGGGTGTGCTGGCTCATGCCTGTAATCTCAACACTTTGGGCAGCTGAGGTGGGCAGATTGCTCAAGTCCAGGAGTTTGAGACCAACCTGGGCAACATAGCAAAACCCTGTCTCTATCCCAAATACAAACTTTAGCTGGATGTGGCGGCATGCACCTGTAGTCCCAGCTACTGGGGAGGCTGAGGTGAGAAGATCGCTTGAGCCCAGGAGGCAGAGGTTGCAATGAGTTGAGATTGCACCACTGCACTCCAGCCTGGGTGACAGAGTGAGACCCTGTCTCAAAAACAAAAAAAGAAAAAAGGAAAGAAATCAAGCAATAATACGCCCTCTAATCTGGGTGACAGAGAGACTCTGTCTCAAAAAAAAAAAATCAAGCAGTAGTATAGGCTATAGTACGATGGTTATGTATTTAAGATGAATGCAGAGGAATCAAATGGAAATGTCTAGTAGTCCTGAGAAATTAACCTTATGGTATAAATTTAGGGTCATCTGCCGAGTGGTGATAGGTAAAACCCAGGTAATAGATCAGAGCTTCAAGGACAGTGACTGGGGAAGGTGGGGAAGGCCTGAGCAGCAAGAATTGGACCTTAACAAATGCCCACCTGTACCTGTCGATGGAAGGAAGAGGGCCCGGGAAAGGATGATCTCAGTAGTGAGCCAGAAATAACTGAGGGTGGTAATAGTAATTACAGCTGCTAACTCTTACTGACCCTTCTCTTTGCCCGGCACTACGATGAGGGATTTGCCCACATCATCTCACTTAGTCCACACAATCCTATGAGTGAGATCATGTTATTCCCTTCCTCATGTGTACATGAGATCATGGAGTGATGCAGCCATGAGGACAACTGGTGCTCTGAACCACCAGGGGGGAGAATCTCAGGGAGAGGGAATGATGGACAGGGCCGCGCACTGCAGAGATCACAGTAAGAACAAAGTCTGAAAGAAGGTCATTAGATTTGCAATGTACTGGTCATAGAGAGTGAATTTTCAGAAAAGGTGTGGCCACTAAAGCCTGGTTATAGGGCATTGAGAAATGAATTTTGAGAAGGAAATAGAGGTGACGACTGCAGGCCAGTAATCCCAAAGGAAGGTGAGGACTAGATTAGTCATCGGGGGGGCCATGAGGGCATAGTGCTTCTTCCTTCAGGTGGAGAAGCAGAGGAAAGCAGAGGGTAGAAAGTAGGAAACAGAAGACTATAGCAGGTAGAGAGAGATGTTGAAAAAAGTAAGATCTTCAAGGAGGCAGGACAGGATGGGATCAGGGGTGCAGAAAGGAGGATTGGTTTTTGGGAGGAAGTGGAACAAACTAGAGTCGGTTCTGCTAGCTTGTAACTGTTTCTTAGTACACTTTTGCACCCAAGCAATATTTATTCAGCATCCAGACTTTAGAGAGCAATGTAAATTTTACTGTGTGTCATAAAGATGCTGAGGAAAGTGTTTGTGTAGCGCTAAAATTTTTTAGTACCTTATAAATGCTCCAGGGTTTTTCTTATATTCTTCCCCTACTCCAAACTTTACCAGTATCTCTCAAACACAGCCTGTGCAGGGTTGGGTATGTGTGTGTCTTCCTCTCTTTTTTCTGGTCTGGCTCTTTATTATGTAAATCAGTGTAGCCTCCTAAACTCATTTCCCATTATTTGTTATCCTTATCCAGATTTCCTACAAGGAAGGACCAGAAATTAGCTCAGCAAACAAGAAGCATCTCATCACTTCCTGCTGCTCTCCTAGTTCAAGAAGAGTGGACAACTGCAAAAAGCATAGACAGTCAAGTGCAGTGGCATGTGTCTTAGTCCCTCTATCCAAGAGGCTGAAGCAGGCAGATCACTTAAGCCTAGGAGTTCAAGGTTACCATGAGCTCCTAGGTCCCATCACAGCACTCCAGTGTGGGCCATAGAGAAAGACCCTATTTCTTTAAAAAAAAAAAAAATATGTAAACATGTATCCTTGCCATGTATATACCCAAAGCAGAAGAAAGGGATGAAGAGAAAAGTGCAGAGCCAAAAATATGTGGTGGTATCCATCCCAATACAAAGTTATTTTATCTGAAGTCTCATCATAAAGACTGAGGGGAGACAGAAGTTATTTTACCCAAATTGCTCATATAAAAACTACAAGTCTACAGTAACCAAAACAGCATGGTACTGGTGCCAAAACAGGTATATAGACCAATGGAACAGAATAGGCCTCAGAAATAACACCACACATCTACAACCATCTTATCTTTGACAAATCCCACAAAAATAAGCAATGGGAAAAGGATTCTCTATTTAATAAATGGTGTTGGGAAAACTGGCTAGCAATATGAAGAAAACAAAACTGGACCCCTTCCTTACACCTTATACAAAAATTAGCTTAAGATGGATTAAACAATTAAACATAAGACCTAAAGCCATAAAAACCCTAAAAGAAAACCTAGGCAATATCATTCAGGACATAGGCATAGGCAAAGACTTCATGACTAAAACACCAAAAGCAATGGCAAC
>CAUYQU010059055.1:0-46371 GCA_963574635.1 Cheracebus regulus
TGTCTTCCACAATGGTTGAACTAGTTTACACTCCCACCAACAGTGTAAAAGTGTTCCTATTTCTCCACGTCCTCTCCAGCATCTGTTGTCTCTAGATTTTTTAATGATCGCCATTCTAACTGGTGTAAGATGGTATCTCAAGGTAGTTTTGATTTGCATTTCTCTAATGGCCAGTGATGATGAGCATTTTTTCATATGTTTGTTGGCCTCATGTCCGTCTTCTTTGGTAAAGTGTCTGTTCATATCCTTTGCCCACTTTTGAATGGGCTTATTTGTTTTTTTCTTGTAAATCTGTATTAGTTCTTTGTAGATTCTGGATATTAGCCCTTTGTCAGATGGATAGACTACAAAAATTTCTTCCCATTTTGTTGGCTGTCGATTCACTCTAATGACTGTTTCTTTTGCCGTGCAGAAGCTGTGGAGTTTGATTAGGTCCCATTTGTCTATTTTGGCTTTTGTTGCCAATGCTTTTGTTGTTTTGGTCATGAAGTCCTTGCCTACACCTACGTCCAGAATGGTTTTGCCTAGGTTTTCTTCTAGGGTTTTTATGGTGTTAGGTCTTATGTTTAAGTCTTTAATTCATCTGGAGTTAATTTTAGTGTAAGGTATCAGGAAGGGGTCCAGTTTCCACTTTCTGAACATGGCTAGCCAGTTTTCCCAACACCATTTATTAAATAGGGACTTCTTTCCCCATTGCTTGTTTTTGTCAGGTTTGTCAAAGGTCAGATGGTTGTAGATGTGTGGTGTTGCTTCTGAGGCCTCTGTTCTGTTCTATTGGTCTATATCTCTGTTTTGGTACCAGTACCATGCTGTTTTGATTACTGTAGCCTTGTAGTATAGTTTGAAGTCTGGTAGTGTGATGCCTCCTGCTTTGTTCTTTTTGCTTAGAATTGACTTGGCTATGTGGGCTCTCTTTTGGTTCCATATGAAGTTTAAGGTGTTTTTTTCCAGTTCTGTGAAGAAGGTTATTGGTAGCTTGATGGGGATAGCGGAAAGTTGCTTTTTAAATTTTGTCCAGGGTTTTTCATAGTGATCAGTGAGATAGACAAATTGCATTGGACTTACTCCACCTGATTGAGCACCAGGCAAATAACAGCCTTTTACAATCACTCATAGAACTCAATCATTCTTGTTACTGACAATTCATAAATATTTATTCAGTTGACTAGTTATAAAGATGGTCAACCTCAGCCATTAATAATCTATTAAAAGAAACTACCATTATATATATGATATATAATTAATGCTGCCATATAGATATATATGGGCTTTGCCAATTCATTTCACTTTTCCCTTTTGTGTGTTTGCTCTATGAAGAGTATGAATGTCCCATTGTAGATTCTGTCACCTTCAGTAGAAAAATTATGACTTGCCTTAGAATAAAATTAAATAAGTAAAATGAAGAAAAGCCATTGAATGACATACTTTAATGCTAGTCTCAAAGGAAGAGTGTAGCTAATTTATTTGATGTATTGGTCTGCAAAAAAACATCCTTTGAGATGATTCAAATTCCTTAATACTCAGAGTTTCAGTCTGACTAATCACCTTTCATAGTAAACATTTGGTAATCTGTACTAAATTTTTTAAATCTTGCTATTCAAAAATCAGTTCCTATGTGAGCTAATATGTTTAGTTGTCACTTAAACTAACCAAATAGAATTGACTAAAAAGAATCAGAAAAGTTGTTTCATTAATTCTCACACAGGGAATGCAGGATTCTCCTGCAGGCTTCTATGCTCCAGAGAGAAATTTTAAATTCCTGGCAGGAATGTAAGAGCTAATTCCATGATGATTTGTTGGCATACAGAGCTAAACTACCATACTTCTTGCATCCTGATTGGATGCACATTTGACCATTTTTGAAATGTGTTTATCCTGGGGACCTATACAGGCGAGTCACCTCTGTATGATCCCTAGATGGATTCAGGTCTTACAATCTCTTACTTAGATTACTGCAATGGCCTCTTAACTGGACACACAACCTCAAAGCACTACTGTATTTAAACCCTTATGAAAATGGATACAGAGTGTTGTGTGTTTACTCTCTCTTTAAAGCCATGTAATTTTCTGGTTTCCCCAGGACTGTATCCACTGTCCTTAGCATGACATTTCTTTACCTAGTTCTCACCACTAATGTTGTATCCACTTTCCCCATCACACACAGCAGTGTTTATAAGACACCATTGTGTCAAAGGTTCACCTTGAATGCCTTTTTAAATTCAGGCTTTATAGTGGGAAAGGGACTCAGGAGACTGCATTTTTAAGAAACTTTCTGGGAATTAGTAATGTAGGTGGTCCAGAGGCTACACTTCAAGAAACACTGCCTGATATCCTATCCTCATATGTCTCAATTATAACTACACATTAGCATTAACTGAAGCACTTTAAAATGTTCCATTGCTTGAGCCCAGCCTATTCTGGTTTAAATGGTTTGAGGTGGAAGCTAAGGAAAAAATGCTGTTGCTATTGTTGTTTATATGTTTTAAGCAATTCCTTTTTTTTTTTTTTTTTGAGACGGAGTTTTGCTCTTGTTGCCCAGGCTGGAGTGCAATGGTACAATTTTGTCTCACTGTAACCTCCACCTCACTGGGTTCAAGCCATTCTCCTGCCTCCACCTCCCAAGTACCTGGGATTACAGGCATGCCCCACCACGCCCTGCTAATTTTGTATTTTTGATAGAGTTTCTCCATGTTGGTCAGTCTGGTCTCGAATGCCCAACGTCAGGTGATTGCCTGCCTTGGCCTCCCAAAGTAGTGGGAATATAGGCATGAGCCGCTGTGCCCAGCCTTTAAACAATTCTTTAAGAGGCCTCTAATGTGCATCCAGGTCTTAGAGTCTCTGTGTTAACCACAGCCATCTAAACATGACTCCGTGAAGTTATTCCTCTTCCTGACATCTTGATCTCTTTCTGACTTAACAAAACCTGACTCAAGCATCCAGGCCTAGATAAAGTGTTCTTGAAAAATACTTCCAGATCTTCCCAACTTAATGAAAGCAGAGTTAATTGCTACTCTAGTATTCAGCCTTATATACTAAGTATATATAATTTTTACACATTTGCCCTTCTGTCAGACTATGAGCACCTTGAAAGCAGAGACAATGGTTTAATTCATCTTGGCATCACCAATGTTTAGAACAGTGCAAAATGTTCCTGGGAGCTCAGTACTGGCTGTAGAACAAATGAATCACTGCATAACTGTACCAGTCCCTAGGTGAGCTCACTCAGCCTCAGGGCTTTTAACACCATCTGTATGATGGCAATGCTCATATTTCTGTCTTTGGTCCAGATTTTGCCTGTAGACTTCACACTCTTCCATCCGGCTGTCAACATAGAATCTCAGTTCAGATGCCATTTGAATGCATGGCAACATTGGAGAGGCTTTTGCCCCTAACCTGACTGACAACCTACCACCAGTCTGTCCCATCTAAGTTTCATGGAAGCTTCATCTTTCCTGTTGTTCAGGCTGAAGACATGGCAACATTACTTTTCCCCACTCTTTCACTTACACTTCATATATGACCTGTCTATAAATCCTATTAAGTCTCTCTATGAAATATATTAGATGCAAATGAGTTTCCAAATCTTCTATTTCTCCATTCTGTCCTAAGCTATCTTCATGTTTCACAGATTTATTGGGCAACACTCCTAAGCAATGTTCATATTCCATTCTTATCCCAGTACTCTATTCTCCTAAAAACAACCAAAGTGATGCTTTCAAAAATTAAATCTAAGTTTGTCATTCTTGGTCCTCATATGACTTCCCATTTCATTCCGAATGAAGGTTCTTACACTGACTAGTAAGGCGTTGCATGATTTTCCCCCAAGTTGACCTCATCCTTTACCACCATAGCTCTTGTTCACTCTACTGCAGTCACACAGAGTCCTCAGGACTTGCATATACTGACCCTGTTGCCTAATGCCCTCTTCCTACAAATGGCTTCATTTCCTTCAGGTCTCTGCTTAAAGTTCACCATGGGAACAATGCCTTTTAGAAAATCAAAGTCCCTAATGCCATGCCGACATTCTTTATCTTTCATAGCTTGGTTAATTTCCTTTTCATAATGCATATTACCACCTAACATATTATCTGTGGTTGGCTGAGTAATATCTCCAAATTTATCAGGTCCTAAACACCAGAATTTGCAAATATTACTTTATTTAGATTAAAAGGACCTTTGCAGGTATAATTAAACTAAAAGCTTTGAGATAAGGAAGTTATCCTGGAATAGTATGTAGTCCTCTATTATAATCCCAAGTCTCCTTAAAGACAGAGGTGGAGATTAGATGTACAGACACAGAGAGGAGAAGACAGAGACTGATGTGGTGACAAGTCAAGGAATGCTGGCAGCCATTGGAGGCTGGAATAGGCAAAGAACTGGACCTCCCTTAGAGAATTAGGATGAAGTGTGGCCTTGAGGAGACCTTAAATTCAGCTCAGTAATACTGATTCCAACATCTTAACTCCTGAAAACTTTGAGAATTAAGTTCTGCTGTTTTCAGCCATCCAGTGTGTGGTAATTGGTTGTAGCAGCCACAGAAAATGAATACATTATCTAATAGTATTTGCACCTTATGTGCTTATTTCATCTGCTCTGCCCACATACACACAAGAATGCAGAACTCACAAATGCACAGACCTTTTCTATTTTGTTCACTGCTTTATTTTCAATACCCCAAAAGATGCCTGACACACAACAAAATTCTAATAAATATTTTGGTTGGTCATGTTGGTTCACACCTGTAATCCCACCACTTTGAGAGGCCAAGGTGTGAGGATCACTTGAGGCCAGGAGTTTAAGACCAGCCTGGACAACATAGTGAGACCCTGACTCTATAAAAAAAAATATTCAGGTACGGTGGATGTGCATCTGTTGTGCCAGCTATTGGGAGACTGAGGTGGGAGAATCGTTTGAGCCCAGGATGTTGAGGCTGCAGTAAACCATGGTCACCCCATTGCATTCCAGCCTGGGCAACAGAGAAAGAACTTCTATGGAAAAATAAAAAAAAGAGAACACATACTTTTTAAAAAAATAAATAAATGAATGTTTGTGTCAAATATATTAACTGCTAAAGGACCTCAGAATGAGAATAAGCTGACATCAATGGGCCAGGTGTTCGAGGAAGGGCTTCCTGAAAAGGTGAATAAATAATGTCCTCCAGGAAGCAGCGATCACCACTGCTAAATGTTGGTTGTGGAAATGACTCATTTGTTCTCTTAATTTATGCTGAGCTTCATTTCCAGAAATTGCTTTTATCTCCTGAACAGAGGGCTATGGCCAATATGAATAATTTTCCATTGATTTATTGTCACATGGTCACTGGCCACAGTTGTGCCTAAAAAAGCATGAATGGCAAAATGTTCCTTGTTCCTGCATGATCATCCTTTGTGAGGTTGATAGTATAACAGGTGACAGCACATAAAACGTGTAGGTCTGGGAGACCTGCCTTTAAATCCTGGTTCTGTCACTTCTAATAATAGTGAACATTTATTCAACACTTAACCATGTGTTGAGAATTGTGCTATGTACTTTTGGGCTGACTCCATGCCAGTTGTGTAAACTTCGACAAGTCATTTAACTTTGTATCCCTCTGAGGACTCTGAAAAGAGAATATTTTCTTCCCTATAGTATAGCTTCTGTACAGAAACTGAAGCATGGGTTGCTGAGGATACCTGCCAAGGTCATATAATTAATAACTTTTGAAACTGCAATGCATGTCTCAGGTCATTTGGACTTCAAATTCCATTTACTTTCTGGTATAATGCATGCATCTCCCTCAGCTAACTTTGATCTGATCTTTTTTGAACCTCACTTGCTTTGTCTATAAAATGAAAATAATTTCACAGGATGGTTGATGAATTAAAAAGTCAGTGGATATAATGTAAAATGTTCAACAAAGAAACCGATAACATTCTTAATAAAAAATGCAGTTGACCTGGGGTTTTCACAGTATAACCAGGAAACCTCGGCTCTAGTGTTCTTACCTTTGTCTTTTCTGAGGTTGCTGTCTCCAATCTCTGCCTCTTCTCTATTCACCCAGCTTTTCTGCTACTCTGTTTTCTCACCCCGCTCTCTAGAACAATGGATCAGGTATTTCTACTTTAATGTAGGGTTGTCATTACTTCGCCCATGCTGAGGGATTTGACTTTTAAGGCCATCTCTTATTATTAATTTTTTTTTTTTAACCAGAGAGGGATGTGAAGGAGTAGCTACTGAGGTATCAGCAGGTGAACCAGTAGTTTAGGAAGCATCAGATTTTTAGGGTTCCCTAAAAGCGCACGGCCTTTGAATAAGGCTCTTCTCAGTGAGCAAAGCAGCCTCCTAAAACCCTAGCTATGATCTTTCCAAGGAAGCTTTCTGAGGCCTCTGAAACCGAACATCCGCATCTCCCCTGGTCAAAGGCAAAACATTTCAGACCATTTCAGACCAATTGTTTCTCCGCAGATAGGACCAGTCCACACTCTTGCCACTTTGCAAGCTGTGCAAACATGTGTGGGCTTGAGGCAGTTCAGTTCTGAGACAGCTCTTCATCTGCTCTCCTCCTCCTGTGCAGACACAAGGCCAAGTTCTGAACTGGTAAATCCATATGACAAGGAGGCCTGTTGGGGAAATGCGGTGTCCCCCAAGCCGATCTTCCTGCACACATGACCCAGAAACACAATTCTTTCTTTCCTCAGAGAAGCGGTTCCATGCCAGCGTCTCTTACAAAACCCTCCAGGGTGGGGCCGACATCGCACATCTTTTGCTTTCAGCAGATGTTCCACAGGAGTGGCTGCCAGGGCCTTTCTGTAGCCGGGAAGGTGTTAAAGCTTCAGGGCCGTCGGAATATGTCTGTGCTGACAGATTGGGGGAAACATGCTAAAGTGCTTATGGTGATGAGCATGTAAAAATAGGGCACAGATGTCTAATTTAAAAGACAAGAAAATTTCTTGGCATTTACATCTTATTAGTCATTACTATGTTGTTCTTGTATTTTATTCACACATTTAACTTTGGGTGTTCCTCTGATTCACTTTGCCAACTGCAAGCTACCATCCCATAAACCAAAAAAAAAAAAAAAAAAAAGCCAGCAGCACTATACATTCCAAAAGATCATGAAGAGCAATGGAAATTTCCAGTGATCTTTGCTTGGCACCTCATTTAGGTTTCCATGTAACTGTATTCAAACTAAAATATCCACACATTGGGCCATCTTGACCTGATTTGGTGACAAGGATGGAGCTTGAATGCATGCAAAATATGTCTATGAGAAGAAAAAAAAAGACTTTGAAAATTACCTCCAGAAGGCTTGAGAAATAACCTCTCTTTGTTTTAACCATTCAGCTTTATGTTAATATATATGACTTTAATAGTTTTACTCAATTCACATCCATAGTGTGTTGAACAAAATCTGAGTGGAATTAAAAAGAAATAATAGTTCTACAGTTACACACACAGTTCTAATATTCATTAGCTTTTTATAAGCCTTACAATTAGAAAATGACACTGTCTCATGGACTACCTGGAAAGAAAAGATTTAACTCAATAGATAGGAGGGCTTTGGAATTTTCAAAATTCTAGAGCAGCTGGCTGTGCACATACATAACCACAAAACAAAAGCAGAGAAACCAAATATCAGATGAATAGTTTTCCCTTTCCAACACACCTTAGGGCCAGTTTTTCCGTAGCACAAAAAGAAAGATTCTAGTCCATGCTGATAAATATCTTAGAGCAAAAAAGAGAAAAATACTGCATGTTATCAATATCATCAAAGCACATGCTAATTAAATGCATAACACCACCTGGTGCTGTGAGAGGGACTGCCCCTTTTCTTTTGGGCTCACAATACAAAGGCGCACACACGAACGCATGCACACACACACACACACACACACACGGTGGAGATGAACAACTGATTAGAGTTGTGAGTGATCAATGGGGACATTACAACAAACTACCAAATTATGCAATTAATAGTTTAAGAAACTCTATCAATACTTACACAGCTAAATCTCAGCTACATGACACATTGTCTCTGTGGCATTGGGGAAATCAAGAATAGTCTTTAAGCTTCAGTTTCCTTACAGATAAAGTGGGGGATCATATTGTCAACTCACTCAAGTGCTACAACATGTGTAAGATGCTTGTCACGTTCCCAGCAAATTCTAAACACTCAACAAATAGTAGCTATTGTTCATTGATCTTCTTGGATGCAATATCTTTAGAGACAAATTCAAGGATAATCAATAAGTAAAGCAGAATCCTGTTTTTTAGCATGTGTTTTTATCACAATAGTTTCTATTAAGTGCCCATACCTGTCTACTTTTGCACAAACACTTGACCTTTTCAGAAGCCAATAATAGACCCGAATATGCCAGATTCAGGACAAAGCAGAAATAACTATTGCTGTTGTTTTAATGGGTGGTTCTGAGCACGGGCTGCTCTGGAGTTTGTGTGTGAGATGAGCCTCCTGTTCTTGCTTGTGGAAATGAAGTTCCTGTGCAGTCGGCCATGAAGAGTGCTCAGAGTCTGTCATCTCAAATGCTCTCCACTTGTCTTTAGGACAATGCACTGCAAAAGTTTTGTCTTCATATTGGAAAATCCTCATTTCTAGAAAATATTTTGTTTTTTGAGACAGAGTCTCACTATGTTGCCTAGGCTGGAGTCCAATGGCACAATCTCAGCTCATTGCAGCCTCCACCTCCCAGATTCAAACGATCCTCCTGCCTCAGCCTCCCAAGCAGCTGGGATTACAGGCTCCTGCTACCTTGCCTGGCTAATTTTTGTATTTTTGGTAGATGTGGGGTTTCCCTACATTGGCCAGGCTGGTCTCGAACTCCCGACCTCAGGTGATGCACCCACCTCGGCCTCTCAAAGTGCTGGGATTACAGGTATGAGCCACTGTTCCAGGCCCATACCTAGAATTCTAATAAGATATTTCTTCAGCTAATTCTCTCCTCTGGTAACTTTCTTGGCATACCCCCTCAAAACTCAGGGAGGATCCTTTTTCTCATTAATCCACACGGTCAAAATATTTTTAATTAGTTAAGATAATGTATATGAAGAACACAGCACAGTTCCTGATGCATGCTAAGCACTCAATAAATGATAGCTATAATTATTATCATTATTATTATTAGCCCCTTTATAGAAAATCAATTTCTAGCACACCTTTAAAGCAATCATTAAAATTAAAATCATGAATGCAATCACTATTTGTAGTACCTAATTTTATTATAATTATCTTTAGCTTAATATTCCAAATATTACTAATAACTCACAGTTATTTCAATTATCATTAATTACTTCTAATGTTATAGCAATCTATAACATAATGGCAGGGCCAGCCTTCAGCTAAACACTGATGTAGACATATTGCTGTTTGCTTCCTGTCTTCTACTCCTGCAGTGTTCTTCTTCTATCTTGTGAAGACTTCTTCCTAAAAAGGTCTAGATAAATTAGTCCTCAATAAGGAGAGTTGGCTAATACAGCCTAAGGTGCGGCCCTTTTGCCGTTCCCAGTCTTTCTCCTGTACCATCCTGTCTCTGGTCTGGCTTTCAGTGGCTGTGCACAAACCCCTGGTGGGTGACAAAGAAACACTTGGCCCTGGTTATAGTCACTGTCTCTGAAAAAGTCCTCTGAAAGGCCAGAGCTAAGTTCAACCAAGTGGATTTCAAATGACAGACTTCGTGCCAGGAATCCTGAGGACATTTGGGGAGGGCCGGCATTTTGAAGAGGGAATCTCAGTGTGAGAGAGTTTTATTTTGTTTTGTTGTTTTGTTTTAGATTTGGAAACCCGGTAAGAGGCCATAATGCTGAGTGGCACTGATTCACCTAAAAGAAGGGATAATGAATCCCAAGTCACACTGTCAGTGGCTGCCTGCTTCCTTTACAGGAATAGCCTATTAGTAGGGGTGGCTTCTTATAGAGGGGCCTCGTCATTGTCATCAGCACTTACAGAAAACATGTTCTGTGAGTTAGAGAAGAAAATTGGCCAAGTTGTCCCCAGTGACAGGATTTCAATTACAGAAGCTTATCACAAGGGTTAGTTATCCTTCAGGAGTCAGTACGTTGTTTTTTTTTGTTTTGTTTTTGTTTTGTTTTTTTTCTGCAAAGGGCTTGACATTTCCCTTTCCTCCTCCTCTTTTTTCTCCTTCTTTTCCTTTTAAAAAACGTAAAACACATCCTTAGCTCAAACGCCACAGTTTGCCACCTTTTACAAAGTGACTAATAGAGTCATGGGGATGAATATTGTGAGCTATGGCATAATTTAAAAAGGCTTCTGGAAAGAAAATGACAGAGATGTGGCCTCATTCATCCACCTCCTCATCTCTAAACCCTACAGATGTGACAATTATTAAGTTAATGGATTATAGATGACATCAGTGTAGACAAACTCTACAAATAGAAAGTAAAAACAATACGGAATTTGAACTATACCCAGAGGTCTAATGAAGTCAGTTATCTACTGAGCAAGAAAGGAGAAGGGGCACTTTTCTCTCTGATTGAGCCCATTCTTTTTCACCACCTAGCTGAAAGGATAACACAGGCAAAATGACCTCTCTAAACATGTTAGCAGACAACAGATAGCAATATGGAAACTAACAACCTGGAGGAGCTGTCAGGAAGGCGATGTGCCACTAGAGTTATGAACTCATTAATTAAATATCAGTGTATCAAATGGGCTATGAGCTATTAATTCGAAAGCTATTACTGGCTTTGAAGTTGAAATTATAAGCAAAGCAATTAAAAAGTAACTTCTCAATAAGAGTGCAAAGAGAGCATCATATGTGTTTACGTACCTCAGCTCTTTAATTGGGGATTGAATTGCTCCCTTAAAACTAATGATTACATAAATGATCAAACTACCTATTTTATTGCAAAGCCTGGTTGCTATAGTTAAAAGAAACTCTGTAATCTTCCCCTTGCTGCAGTTGTACCATGCCATGAGTGATATTCTCTCTTTTTCACATGAGTAAATATGGATCACTGTGAAAATTACAAATCAGGGAGAGACTTGAAACATTTAAGATCCTGATATTTGCTTTGGCCTACTTCCTTTTATTCACCATAACTGCAAGAGGGTCGACTATGATCAGATGATAGTTTTGCAATTCAGATGTTGATTCATGTTTTAAAAAAAAAGGATATTCTAACTCATGAGTCTACAACATTGTTTTTTGGGTTTTGGTGTTTTGTTTTGTTTTGTTTTGTTTTCCTAAGGGAGAGCATTCTCACTTTGTTACCCAGGCTGAAATCCAGTGATATCTCGGCTCACTGAAGGCTCCTCCTCCTGGGCTGAGGGGATCCTCGCCTCAGCCTCTGGAGCAGCTGGGACCACAGGCACACACCACCCACCCGGCTTTTTTTTTTTTTTTTTTTTTTTTGTACTTTTAGTAGAGACGAAGTCTCTGCCATGTTGCTCAAGCTGTTCTGGAACTCATGAGCTAAAGCAATCTACCCACCTCTCCCTCCCAAAGAGCTGGGATTGCAGGCATGAGTGTCCAAGCCAGGCCTGATACTGTTTTTCTCAACAGATATAGTATTTTTTACTCATATCCTAATAGTTACCTTGCAGCACATATCTCCTTTAAAGTATAATGAAATTCCCATTCACATCCTTCCAAGCTTCGGGATCTTTTCTTCTCTGTCGTACACACATAGCCCTGTTTCCTCTCCCCTTACACTTTTTCTCCATCATCTTTTCCTTTTTTACCTTTACTTTAAATACACATATGCAAGCCAAGTAGTTACTGGAATAATGTAGAAGTCAGACATCTCTCTAAATTTCATCCTTACTAGAGAAAGATTAATTAGGGATAAACAAACAATCTCTATGAAACAAGTTGTATTTTGGGCAGAGTTACCATTCTGCTTGCTTAGACCAAGACATCCTTTTACTCTTGTCATGCATGAACCAATCACTGCTGGTAGGGGTTTTATTAAGGACGAAAACTTAGTGGATTAGAAGCAGAAATGTCTATAGTTTACAAGGAGTGAGGAACTACTCTGAAAAGCAGCTAACGACTTTACGTCTATTTAGTTGCGGTTTGCAGAAATGTCTGTCATTTTATTTTTTTTCTCAGTGAATTCTAAAAGGTTCATTCATTCTTCCAAAGTGGGACCTTTTCTTTTCTATAACAAAACAAAAATAGTGGTGGGCAGTCAAAAGCTGGCACTGAGGTCACTTCGACCTGGAAGATCCATTCACTCAATAGCGATTTGCTGAGCATCTTCATGTGTCAGGCACTGTTCCAGGAACTTGAGATATAGTATTGACCTAAACAGACAAATAAGCCTGCCTCCAGGGAGCTTACATTCTAGTATTCATCATATTTTAATTAAATGTCAATATTGCTATGTAACAACAGCGTTCTCAGCACATAGTGGGCTAGGAAATCTTTTGCTGCTTTTTTTTGTTTCAGAGTCTCATTCTTGTCACCCAGGCTGGAGTACAGTGGCACAATCTCGTCTCACTGCAGCCTCTGCCTCCCGGGTTCCAGCAATTCTCCTGCCTCAGCCTCGAAGAACTTTCTTTTCATCACTTAGCAACCTAAAACTACTCACAGGTTAACCTCAGGCATTACTATGGACTGAATGTTTGTGTTCTGCCAAAATTCCTATAAGAAAGCCTAATCTCCAGTACCATGGTGTTAGGAGATGGGGCCTCCCTAAGGAAGTGATTAAGACATAAGGGTGGAGCCCTCTTGAATGGAATAAATGATCTTATAAAAAGAGACACAAAGGATTCCTTTCTCTACTCCACACCATGTGAGGACATGGCAAGAAAATGGCCGTCCCATACAAAAGAGGACCCTCACTAGGGATGGACCATGCGGGTATACAGATCTTGGACTTCCTAGCCTCGGGAATGATGAGAAATAAATTTCTGTTGTTTAAGCCACCCAGTTTATAGGATTTTGTTCTAGCAGCATGAATTGACTAAGACAGCCATTAAAGGAAAGTAATAGGATCTGGAGGGTTTCAGGACTAATGTCACCCACAGAGCAGCTCTGGGAAGCAGAGTAACACAGTGCCCACTTTGGTACCAAGAAACAGGGGCTCTAATCCCAATCTTTTCATTTAAAAGATATATGTTATTAAAAATCTAACCCTCCATGAGATTCACTTTGATCACTTGCTTAACGAAGCCCCTACCCAAAGGCTCTGTAAGGATATATGAGGATAATATATGTAAAACACTTAACACAGTATGTTCGCCTCAGCAAGCAAGGGTGAGTATCCCCAGGAGGCTTGCTTTTGTTTGACAGCCAGAAGCCTGCTGAAGAAATGCTGGCAGACTCCCTTTCATCCAGGTGCAACCAGAACTTAGCGTGAGGACATGGCAAGGGAGAGAGAATCTGTCTGATGTCTTCCGTTGGGCTCATGAAAACACACGGGTAGTTAGTGTCTCCTGGGCCAGAAGCAGAAGTTTTGTAAGTTTTATGAGAGTGTTGGGTTCTGCAATAAAATCTCACATTTTTCTCTACAGCTCTTCTGGAAATAATTTATACTGTTTATCAAAAAGAGAGCCAAGACCATCAGATTAGCAAAATCCAGGATTCATATTTATCCTGTTGTTAATGAATGATGGAACAGAAGATACAGCCACAATTATCCCATCATAATAGATTTGCCTCATTTCTGCCATGTGCTAGACTTTTGATCACTGAAACAAAAGGAGAAAATACGTAGCTGCATTCTTCATAAGTTTTCCTAGTGCATCAATATTCTTTCCCAACTACACTCCTGATTCTTTTAATTAGGAGCAAACAAATCACAATCACAAAAGTATTAATGCTCATAAAGCTTAAAATCTCTTGAATCTCAAAAGAAATACTTGTTGTAATTAAAAAATGAAAATCTATCATTTAAAAAACAGTTTGACAAGGCATATTTGTATTTGGAATTATAATAGTTAAGACTCTGATATTTATTTGTGGTTTACCAGCTGAAAAGCCACAAGGGAAGGCATATCTCCATTCTTACTCCAAATTTGTTATTTTGCAGCAGGAAGTGATTATAAGAGAGAAAGTATCTGAGGGAACAAATGTGAATATATGGATTTCAGGGAGGGAGGTGGAAAAATCACATGAAATATGAGAATACTCATATCCTGATCCATAAAATGGATATGTTCTAACTTTACAGTTTATCTCTTCCCCTGAAAAATCATATTGTTCAATGAATCTACAAGTTTAAGATGTAATTCAGCCATGGCAGCAAGTAGAGGTCATCTCCTCTAGGTCTAACATAATTAATGAAGGCAAATGGGCAGTGCAGAAGGGATTTAAGAAATTAATTTAATAAGTCTTTGTGAGGATATTTTACATGGCTGGCTCTGTGCTAAGTGCTGTGGGAAATGCAGAGCTCGATAATACAAGGTCACTTGCTCAAATAAGGCATACATCTAGGGCAAACACAAAGAAATGATAGGCTTATTAAAATACTAACAAACTTTAAAAATCTTTATTAAAATGTTCTACAATTGAGCCAAGATAGAATACTCATGATCTATGGATTCCATCATCTTCCTTTTTTTTTTTTCTTTTGGCTTGAGTTCTGTGTCACATTTATACTCCAATAAGCTTACTATCTTTAAATGACTTGTATCATTGCTTTAGTATATCATGATATTCTCTTCCATTTTGCAGCTACTATACAACTTTAGGTAATCTGATTATGTGATAGTATGAAGACCAAAGATAATGACTAGGCAAATATCACCAGAACTGCTTCCAGACCAAAATGTGCTTTTCAATACATAGATCTTTATTAGAATAATCCAGTCATGTATCACATTATATAACACTATGAAAAAAAGTCTACTTCTATTGACCACAGGTTGGGGCACTGCCTTCTGATAGGCCCTGTGCTTAGCACTTATAACTGTTGGGAAAACAGAATTAGTTCTATATTCAAAGTAAGAAAGAGTTTTGTGCTTGTTTATGTGAAAATATATTTGAACTCAACTTGTTGTTATTTAAATACATGTAGAAGTAGACAGAATGGCAAAATAAACCCCCATATATGAAGCCTTAACAGTGGTCAACTCCTGATCAATTTCCTTTTCCACATATATATCATGGGATACACCATCCACATACATATCAGTATGAACAAATAGAAATAATTTTAATATAGTGTTCTAGAAGTTACAGAAAAGTTGGAAGAGATGAGTGAGTGAAGGTCAGCGAAGCTACTATAAGACTTCACAACATCTGAAAGCCTGGACAGCCACAGGTCAATCCCTGGAAGATGCGCTCAGTTGGCTGTAGTAGGGGCATGGAATTTGAAGGAGCTTGTTCAAGGAGGCTGTGGTAATTGATCTCTACTGAATGCAGGAGTAAAGTGAGTGGTTTGAGGGAGTTGACCAGAATGGGACCCTGTATCTTGCATCTATCTTTTGTTTACAACTTTGCCTGCGGCTGCCTTTACTTACGCATTGACATCTCAGACCATTGTTTCTCATTGGCAGACTCTTATTTATTTATCCTCTTTTCTTTTAAATTTTAGCCTGCAGCACCTGGTATTCCCAGTTACTCTCTCATCCAAGTACTAACCAGACTCAACTCACTTAGCTTCCAAGATCACAGGAGATCAGGTATGTTCAGGGTGGCATAGCTGTGGACTAGAATATAAAAGCATACTGAAAAAAGATTCTGGGAAATGTAGCCCCAGCTTCTCCACCATGACGCAATGGACAATAAAGATGAGGGTGGATGTGAGGCTGAGCTGATGACAATTTGGCATAGCATTGTATATATATTACTCTAATTAAAATGTTCAACAACTTTAATAAACATTTAATCTTCTTTTTAAAATAAATTATTAATCTAATTTTTACAGAAGAGTAAACTTGTGCATAAAAGGTTAAATAACTCATCCATGGTCACGCACTTGGCAGAGCCATGATATAACCCTATGTTATGTATAAAATCCAAAGTCCTTGGTCCTATTCACTACACATACTATTTTCCAATATTATGTCAACAAGAATATTTTCAAGTAACCATTCTATGATTTATTTTACTCTACCTAATGCATTTCATTGATCTGCCAGGTTAGTTAACTTATTAACATAGGAAATTAGGATAAATCAATATGGCTTATTCTCTTTTTTTGACGGAGTTTTGCTATTGTAGCCCAGGCCAGAGTACAATGGCACCATCTCAGCTCACTGCAACCTCTGCCTCCCGGGTTTAAGTGATTCTCCTGCCTCAGCCACCTGAGTAGCTGGAATTACAGGTGCCTACCACCATGGCCAAATAATTTTTTTTTTTTTAGTAGAGATGGGGTTTCACTGTGTTGGCCAGGCTGGTCACTACCTCCTGATATCAGGTGATCCACCTGCCTCAGCCTCCCAAAATGCTAAGATTACAGGCGTGAGCCACCGCGTTCGGCCAATATGGCTTATTCTTAACAACACCATATGCTACTTCCCTTTCTGATCACTTAAACATTTTCTTTTTAATATCTGATTCTAGATTCTGGCTCAGTATCCATTGCCATGGTCATCTTTCAAAATTTAATTTATCCTTATGTCTGAAGTATGAACTGAGGCTTCCAGTTAAACATGAAGATTTAAACTCATTTGATTACTTTTAGTGACTCCCAAATCCTCAGGGACAAAGCAAAAGGAAAAGTAGGGAACAACAACAACAATATGACAAGGTAGAGAATAGATGAACAAGTAGTAACTCACTTAACGGACTCCGAGGATAAACACATAAGCTAGTAATGATGCTAACAAGAATCATGAAGATGTGAATGTATGCCAGGGAACCCCAAGAGAAAAACACACATTAGCGGTTCAATAATTTCTAAAAATGAGTTCCAGTGAGGCTATGCAAAATGGACAGAAAGCCTACAGGAGAAGTTAGGTTCTCTAAGAAACACTCTTATCTCATTGACCAAGTCAAACTGGGCATTGCCCCTCTCTTTTAATAGTGTGTGACTCTGAATTTTGAACATCAAGGCCAGCTCAGGGCAGGGGTGCTATGTTGAAAAGGTGGAATAACCAAAACCGTACAGAATGAGTTTGAAACCCCAAACTTCTGTACCCAATTTTCTTCTCCTTTATCCGTGGAGGCAAGGTTTATATTCTTAGTCAGTTATGATGTCCAGTTTCTGAAAAACTAAAAACTAACTTAGTCAAGTGAATAGAGTTCCACATAGTAATGGCTGTGGGTTGTCCAAGAATCAATCTAACCACCTCACCCAACAATGACCTCATTAACATGAAAAAAGAAAAACACTCATAAACACAGACTTCCTCAGTGTTTCGCTATAAATATAAAAGCAGAGACAAGAATCAATGGAAAGGGGGAAATAAATTAACAGAGAAAATTATATATAAGAATAAATGAGAAAAAACAATGCAGAAAGATAAAATCCTAAGACAAAACAAAAACAAATAAAAACAAGCTACAACCATCTTTACTTTCTCCTATCTTCACAGCAACAAAATAAGGTATTCTATGCACGAACAAGAACAGAATGCCATGAAAAGAAATGTCTGGAGAACCACAAAAAACTCTTGAAGATTAAATTTACTGGAAAAGATTCAAGTTAAATTTAGGAAATCTCCCAGAAAGAAACAGAAAAAGACAAAGATGGAAAATAGACACGATAAAACAAAGCAAAAGTTCATCAAAGGGTTAGCCACTTTGTTCAACAAGCAAGTAAGATAAATTCCACAAAAGGTGAGCCAAGAAATTAAAGGTAGGAAAAAGAAAGGCAGCACCTGACAGTGGGAGCTGGCCAGGAATTCTCAGCTGGGCCCGTGTATTGCTGGAAGCTGACCTAGCTCCTTATGGTTGTCTAGGCCTTGATCTCCTGCCCAATACACACAGCTTCACAGAAGATTAACATCAGACAAGGGCACTCTGTGTCCATGATGGAACAAGGCAAAAATAAGGCTAATTCATAATCCTGATGAGCACAGACAGAAACAAGAACATTGTCTAAACTACAAAAGTACACCTATAGCCGTTTCCTAACCAATAGGAGTAAGTGCTGCTTTTTTACCAATCAGAATGTTAGCAAGCTTCATTTCTCTCACCTTCTAGAAAGGAATGATTAAGATGCTGCATGTAATTGCCCCTACTTCCTGACAGCATCCAACTGAGAACAGAACCTAATTCCTTCAGCCCTTCCCAAACTCACTTACTAGAAGACCAAACCCTATAATTAGTCCTTTAGTGAACCTTATTTCTGAAATGGGCCATGGTTTATCACAGATGTTGTCAAAAATGTTATTAAATATCTTTCTCAAGAAAATATTACAAAGTGAAACAAAACGATAGGTTATCAAGACAGATGGACGTGTGGAAAAGGAAATTCATCCCAAAAGATAGGGTCATAAAATCCAAAGATGATGGCGAAGGGAGATCTCAGAACAAGAGCTGAACAGCAAATCTAAGGCACAACTCATCAGAATGGAGCAGGAAGACGGAGAACGTCTCCGAGATAAACTAATTCCTTAAATTTAACAAATCTAAATTGAGAAATTCCTTGATGTGCTTAAATATGCCAAGAATAAATATATATTGTTGCCTGAAATCTTGACAATGAATTAATGGTAAGTATAATAAAAATTAAAAGATAAGGGAATTATTAACTCAAGGAAAAACAAAAAAGTCATAAAAATGTACAATCATACTATACCACATGGCTCAGCCACAAATGCTATTTCACAGGCAAATAATAAAAATGCTAAAATTAATTTAAGCAAAACCTGATAGAATCATATTTTAGGATGGAAAAATGAGAAGCCTGTGTATAGAGTAATGTATGATGGATATTTATTTTCAACTGTATAAATGCAATGAAAGTTTCTTTAAAAATAAATAGTAACAATGTATGCATGTCACTTAGAATTATGGAATTGATTGACTGGTAAAACCATAGGTTTAGACAACCATGTATGCGAATAACTATTATGAAAATAAAAATTAAACTAAGAACAGAGTAACAATGACAAAATTGCTCATGGAACATTAATGTGATGGAGGCTTGAGGAGCAAAGCATAAAACCATGGCAGATGAGGCAAGAGAGATAGTGAAGGCCTGCACCCTGCTCGGCCTTCCAGTTCTGCTAAGAAGCTCGGCAGCCAGGCTGCTTGCAATGGGAAGCCACTGCAGGTTTTTAGCTGAGAAGCAATAATCTCCAAATTCTATTTTACATGGATGTTTGGGCTACAGCCTGAAGATCACTTGCAGCGGGCCAAGATGAGGCTGATAAAGGTCAGAGGCTCTTGCACTAGTTTAGGTGGTTAATGATGGTTTGGGAATAGGGTGGTTGGCGACACAGGAGCATTAGTAATATTTAAGACATATTTAGGAGGGAAAATCAGTACTATGTAGTGATAATCACTATGAGTGGGCAAGAATAACTGAGATGTTTCTAGTTTGCGTAACTGAGAAAATATGAACACAGAAAAAAACATGCTTCCACCATAAAAAGAGATAACTGGAAGTTGTTTTTTGTTTTTGTTGTTGTTGTTGTTGTTTTGTTTTTGTTTTTGCTTTTGTTTTTGTTTTGAGACAGAGTCTTGCTCTGTCGCCCAGGCTGGAGGGCACTGATGCAGTCTTGGCTCACTGCAACCTTCATCTCCCAGGTTAAAGAGATTCTTCTGCCTCAGCCTTCCAAGTAGCTGGAATTATAGGTACCTGCCACCATGCACAACTAATTTTTATATTTTTAGTAGAGACAGGGTTTCACCATGTGGGTCACGCTGGCCTTGAACTCCTGACCTTGGATGGTCCACCCACTTCAGCCTCCCAAAGTGCTGAGATTACAAGCATGAGCCACCGTACTGTCCAGAAGTTTAGTTTTGTACCTGTTGAGCTTGAGATGAATTTGAACACAACTGCCAAGTAAGCAGCTTCAAGGAGAAATCTGAGTTGCAAACCTCACTTTAAGAGGCATATCTATATTGATACTGGGATATATAGAAGTTGACATGTCAAGCCTGATGTAAAATGTTGGTTATGAGATAAAATATAAAATGGAAAGAGAGAAGGCCTTTTCTTAAGGGCAGTCTTAAGCGCAATGCTTAAGAAATACAAAGATTTTAGGAAATTCCATTTGACCCAGCAATCCCACTACTGGGTATATACCCAAAGGGTTATACATCATTCTATTATAAAGACATATGCACATGTATGTTCATAGCGGCACTGTTTACAACAGCAAAGACCTGGAACCAACCCAAATGCTCATTGACGATAGACTGGACAAGGAAAATGTGGCACGTATACACCATGGAATACTATGCAGCCATAAAATGATGAGTTAGTGTCCTTGTAGGGACATGGATGAACCTGGAAACCATCATTCT
Organism: Cheracebus regulus; assembly: GCA_963574635.1. Classification (NCBI taxonomy): domain Eukaryota; kingdom Metazoa; phylum Chordata; class Mammalia; order Primates; family Pitheciidae; genus Cheracebus; species Cheracebus regulus. Next base: position 20,325 of record CAUYQU010059055.1, read on the forward strand.
CAGCAAACTGACACAAGAACAGAAAATCAAACACCACATGTTCTCATTCATAGGCGGGTGTTGAACATGAGAACACATGGACACAGGGAGGGGAGCATCCCACACTGGGGTCTGTTTTGGGGGGTCAAGGGAGGGATAGCAGGGGGTGGGGAGGTCAGGGAGGGATAACATGGGGAGAAATGCCAGATTGCCAGATGTAGGTGACGGGGCGATGGAGGCAGCAAACCACATTCCCATGTGTGTACCTATGCAACAATCCTGCATGATCTGCACATGTACCCCAGAACCTAAAGTACAATAAAAAAAATTATTTACTACCTAGTATAATTTTGAAACAGTAATTTGGATAAGAACTCTCAGACATGGGCAGACATACACTTTAAAACAGAAAAAGCGAAAGTAATAAATGCACTATAAAATTTTCATGAATTGGTACAATCAGTGGATATATTTCTGGGAAACACATCACTAGAAGAGTCATAAACTTTGCAATAAAAATGCAATTGTCAAAAAAAATACAAACATTTAAAGGTTTGTTAGAGAGGCAAGAATCAGCATAGGAGAGTGTGGAGAAAGCAGGAGACAATTTAAAATGCTGCAGCAAGAAGAAGTAAGGTGAGGACAGGAAAATGTCCTTTAAGATTAATGCTTGTAAATGCGACAGTGCCAATGCAGTGACAGGAGCAGAAGCCAGGCCAAAGTGTACTAAGAAGTAAGTCAAGGGTGACCAGAGTCAATAATAATATAATTGTACATTTTAAAATAATTGAAAGAGTATAATTGTTTGAAACACAAACAGTAAATGCTTCGGGGGATGGATACCCCATTTTACAAGATGTGATTATTATGCATTGCATGCCTGTATCAAAACATCTCATGTACCCCTTAATATACACATCAACTATATACCCACAAAAATTAATGTAAAAATTTTAAATTAAAAAAAAAAAACAAGTAAGTCCAATGTCAGGAAATACAGACAGCTCTTAAAAGTTAGGCTACTACATAGGAGATAAAAGAGAATTCACACGTCATTCTCAAGTAGCAGTTTCTCTTTCTAGGTCATCTTCCTTTTCTAGACATAGTAACTATATCTTTTGCTTAGGATAAGTGGAGCTTACCATTGTTCATAGCTTTCAGTTCCTTGGGGGTTTTTAATATCCCTGTCATCCTTCTTACCATATTACATTTGTTTTTGCTATGTGTTGCTTTCACTTTCTTTCTCACGCCCCTTGCAGATCTCTTTGGCATCTTTTTAGGAGCCCTGGGGCATTTCTGTTAGAGTTGCTCATTAGAATCATTTACCACTAAGAGCTCGAAATTCATTGCTGATATCTCCCCTGCAAGATCAAATCACCTCTTCATTTAAAAGCTCACATTCTTGGCCGGGAGCAGCGGCTCACCTATAATCCCAGCACTTTGAGAAGCAGGGGTAGGTCGGTCACTTGAGACCAGCCTGGGGAACATGGCGAAACGCTGTCTCTATTAAAAATAAATAAATAAATAAATAAATAAATAAATTATCTGAGTGTGGTGGCGCATACCTGTGGTCCAGTTACTCAGGAGACTAAGATGAGAGGATCACTTGAACCTGAGAGGCAGAGGTTGCGGTGAGCGGAGATGACACCACGGCATTGCAGTCTGGGCACAGAGTGAGACCCAGTTAAAAACAAAAACAAAACACCTCACATTATGAAATCTGAAATCTTGTATACTTTTTCTCTGAATTTTCAACATCTAAATACTTCAGGTCCAAGTCCTGTTTCTTCTCCTGTCATAAATTATGGGCATCATGGTCTCCTTTTTCTAAGATACCTTGGCTTCCAATACATAAACCACTTCTTTTTTGTCAGAGATAGAACTTTGTTTAAGGCTTTCCTTTTGGGAGATTAATTTTTTAGTAAAGCAAAATTATAGATCATTAGATGTTTTGCCTTAAGTTGAGTAAAACTTCTAGCACATATATAGTAACTTGAAACCTCTATCACTATATTCTCCCTCAGTACCACGCTTGAGTCCCAGTATTGAAATACATAATTTCTTCCACTGAGTTGAGTGGCTTGGAGTATACATATATGTTCATCCACTCAACAGATATTTATTTAGTGCCTACTGTGTGCCAAAACAATATGGCTTGTTTTCCTTTCTCCTATCATCTGTTTTTTTTATAATATATTTCAAACAAATTCTCTAAAACGAAGACTGGAGAATTTGAAATGATAAAAAGATCAATAAGATATATTAACATGCTCCACTCTAGCTCAATTCAAACCCAAAAATAATTTTAAAATGCTGATCCTGTGGCCAGCCCAATTTTGATGTCATGAAGGTTGATAAGAAACATACTTTAAACTAGCTGCCACATCTTCATGTTTACCATGCTCTGGTAGTGTGGCAGGCATTTGTACATATGCACGTAAGTCATCCCCACAACAACCTAAGGATATGTTTTTCTTTTTTTTTAACACATGGGAAAACTAAGATTTAACAAATCAAATAAGTTTGCTGGTATCACACAGTAATTGGTCAACCTGGCTTACAATTCAGATCTGTCAGAATTCAAAGTGTCCTTGAGGAATTTACAGTGTAGTTTTGGGGTATAGAGACCCCGGTGGAGAAGTCATTGAGAAAATGCTGAAAAGAACAGAACATAAACCACAACAATAACAACAAGAAAACAGCTTCCAGTAAGAATGACACTAGCTTCTCCATCCATCCAATTTCATTTGAGGCTCAAATTTTGAGGTTCACACTCTGGTCCTGGCCCTCCACTGACAATTACTTTCACTGAACTGCATCATCAGAATATACGATTATATGATAATTTTTTTTTTTTTTTTTGAGATGCACCACTGCACTCTGTCGCCCAGGCTGGAGTGCAATGGTGCGATCTCGGCTCACTGCGTCCTCTGCCTCCCAGGTTCAAGCGGTTCTTCTGCCTCAGCCTCCTGAGTAACTGGGATTACAGGTGCCCGCCACCACACCCAGGTAATTTTTATATTTTTAGTAGAGACAGGATTTCACCATGTTGGCCAGGCTGGTCTTGAACTCCTGACCTCAGTGATCTGCCCACCTTGGCCTCCCAAAGTGCTGAGATTACAGGTGTGAACCACTGTGCCTGGCCGATATGATGATCTTTAAAGTCACTTGGTACCCACCCATGCATATAAACATACAAAATGAACCTCCTTGACCAGGAAGGAACCCTAATAGCTTTCAGAAGCTGAACTGCTTCCACTATCATATTCAAGACAAATTTCAAGTATAAGTTGGATTTTACTGGGTCTTCTAAATGATTTTTTTAGGGGCAGGAATTATCTGACACAGAGAAGAGATAATGGTACTAGGCAGCTCTAGGGTAAAAGGTGAAGCTTTGTAAGAAGACTAAACTAGTCCTTGAGGATTTTTGGCCTTCCTCTGTCCAGGGGTGTCAGAGGTTTGAAGCACTTGAGTTTAATGATTGAGATTGACATTCTGTCAAATAGGCAAACCAGAGGGTTTTCTAAAAAATACTATATTTGGGTGAAATCTTGATGAAAAAGGTAGAAAATATGCTGTTATAGAAGTAGAGAGTCAGACCACTGAAACCCCTAACTCCTGTGAATTAGTGGTTATTACATGTGGAGGGAAACACAAACTTTGTTAATACTTTTCCCATCTACTGTGAAATATTGAAACTCAGCTGTGATGTAGCATTTAACTGCACATCGAATCAAGAGTCCAGTAATAGAAATTGCCTTTTTGCAGTAGAAAACAGGGTTAGAAGCAAACCAAAATAACACATAAAACAGATCTCCATGGAGAAAATTGAAGGCTGTTTCTAGCATGTAAAGATCGAGAATGCAATTCTTGTTCTGTGAAAAGCTTTTTTCCTGGGGTTTTAAATTTTCCTCTTGATTATGTGTGGAATCAAGGGGTGTCTGTGTGATTGTACCCATGCATGACTCTAAGGAACAGAAATGGGGCAGACACAGACAGATGGTGACAGGCTCGTTTTTAAGCCCAACCAGCAGGGAGAGAAGTCAAGAACGGAAGGCAGAGCATACAGTTGGCACTAAATTTTCATTTCCAAATTCTACATGCTCAACTGGTTAAAACTAAGTTTACTGGTAAATGATAAATTCAGGAAAAAAAATAGTAAAAATGAGCCCTTTATTGAACTAGCTAATTTTAAAATTTAAAAATAATCATTCATACTCCATGTTAACAAGGGTACAGGAAAATGAATGTTCTCTTGCACTGTACTTGATTTGTAAATTGGAACAGTCTTTCTAGAAGATAATTTTATATACAAATCATTATTTATAATGGAGAAGAATGACAAACAATCCTACTTTCTCAAAAGCAGAAGACTTCCATATCCATTAGAGTACATCAATAAAAATTAAGTTTTCAACTAATTTTAAAGACAGAGAAACCTGGACATGATACCATGTTTTGCAAACCAAACAAAATAAAAATCAGATATCCAGTATAATTCTCATAGATGGATAGTGAGGTTTTTTTTCCAAAAATACATAATACACTCAAAATGTTATCAATTATAATCTTAGTACTAAGCAATGAGTTATTTTATTTTTATTGCTACAGCACATTTTTTAAAATTTTACTTTATAATATGTAGTATTTTAGTCAAATGTGTTTAAAAACAATATATTTTCTCCTTTTTGAATGCAAATCCTTTTGCATCTGCCAATGCATTTTTCAAAGTATATCCCCATGTTATCATAGAAAAAGAATTCTCCTCAGCTAGGAGAAACACGTCTATATTGGTTTTGTTGAGTCTAGGCTCATAAACCCTTTCTTCCATTATGTGATATGACCAGAGGTGAATGTCAGAATCAGGATCACAGTGTGTAAAAAAATACAAACACATATTGCTCCATCTCTCAATTACTTCAACTCTCCACAAGAGAACAATGGCCAGACAGTCATGGAGTACCTTCCATGACTATAGTCTCTAGAAAGCAGGTATCTACCAATGGATGTCAAAAGAGAAAACAGAACAGAATCACAATACCCAACTTGCATAAAATGAATCTTTGGTGACTTTGCTCAGAGACTCTCACTGCTATGTTCTAGTAACTTCTCAGGTCATTGAAAGCCTACTATAGTTATCTGAAGGCTTCTTACTCTCTTCCTTCTTGAATCAATCCTTTCTCCTTAAACACCCAAATCAACTAAACTTTTATAATACTTCTGCCTGTATTTGTTGCTCAGTTTTGTTAGTTTCTGCATAAACATTAATATGACTTTATACAATTAATTCGCTATGCTGCAGACACTTCTATGCACACATTCTCTCTCCCGTTTTTCTTTTTCTGTTTCAATTCATTTAATCAGCAAAATCATCTTACAGGCAACTAATGTTAGTGCTAGTGTGCCTAGGAGAAACATGGAACAGAAAAAGACTAATTCTCCCATGGATGCATGACTAATTCGTAGTGAAGTTAGGACTCAAATTCAGGCCGTTTAGCTCCTAACATTTTTCCTTTACCCCATTACTGTACACTGGCTGCACCTGATAGCTCTGTATAGATGTTTCCCCATTTGGTTCAAACACATGACATATGACAATTTATCAGCCCTCAGAAAAAAGTCTGATCATAACCCAATATGCAGTAGGCCTTCTCAGGTTAGCAAAAATTATTTAAAGTCTAGAGTAATGATCCTCAGAATACTTGCAAATCAAGTTTTCATTTCACCTGTAATGTGAAAACTAGACTAGACTTTATCCCCACCTCCCCACAGATCTACTGAATCATAATCTTCAGAGAGTTTATATATACATATCTATCTATACATATAGATAGATCTATCTATATAGATAGATCTATCTTTATCTATATAGATAGATCAATCTATATCTATCTATATAGATAGATATATCTCTATCTATATAGATATCTTTACATAATTATATATAGGGTATATTTTATTATATATCTTTTATTTATAATACGTTATGTTTTATATATGTTTATATGTATGTTTATATATATATATAAATGTTTTCTATATATATATATGTATATAAGGCAACTAATATTATTAGTTCTAGTATGACTAGGAAAAACATGGAACAGAAAAAGACTGATTCTCCCAGGGATGCATGACTATGTGTGTGTGTGTATATGCATGACTATGTATATATAAAACATTCTGAGATCTGAATGGGAGTTTCTTAGCTGGTCTTTGGAAAGCAGGTAATATATAAAATGTGCACAATTGGAAAAGTATACAAGGTGGCAAGCAGTATATACATATACATATACACATACATATATATATATATATGTATATGTTCTACAACTGATTCTCATGCAGACTGACGTTTGATCCCCATTAATCTAAGGAATTGAGGGCATTTCCATCTGGACCATTTGGATGGTCATCAGCAGATAAGACTATTTACAGTCAAGGGACAACCAGGATTCTTGGTTTAAGATTTCATCCAGGCAGTGTTTCATATCAGGCCATCTTCCCCTTAAGCTTTAAGCACTTTCCTTATTTTGACATGCTTTTCTTTAGGACAATTTAAGTACACAGGTGTGAAGTTTTCTGGATGGATGTATGAACAGACGGATGCAATTCTTCATATTTGTATTTGGAGGAAAATATATATAGCATCAAATCTAGAAAACATTAACCATATTTTTCATCATGCTTATCCCTTTTTGTCAGAAAAAGAAAATACATATGTATTATGTTATTGATACTTCCCTTTCCACTGCTTCCTAAATAAATCAATAGACATTATTCTGCACACTTAGGGTATTGTGGTATCAATTTTGTGGTGTGGTGGATTTGGGGGCCTTTTGCATTGCAATGATATTGAAAGTGAATTCTACTGAAGTAGTCATTTTTTCCAGTAGTAGGGTAGCTGAGAATATTCTGTGAAGTCTGATTAGAATAACTGCAAATGTAGCTTTGTCAACAATTAAAATAGGACACCAAATGACAGTCATAGACTGTGAAAAGAGTATATTCCTTATGTCTGACATATATTTGAGCTATTCGAATCTCGATCTATCACTTAAACTACTTTGACCCCTGTTTCCTCATACTTAATAGGGTTGGTTTTCATCTAAATTTTCTAATAGGGCTCTTCTAAGTTTGAGGACTGTTGAGTTCATCTTGGCTACTGTCACTATAAATCTGAAGTTTATTTCATTCTAGAAACTTTATTGGCCAGTAGTTAGATCAACAGACTGTAGATTTAAAAGCTTAGAAATATTATCAATATGAACATTTAGACTCATTCAAGATGACCCCTGTGGGAATGTTTTCTAATCAGCTAAGTAAAAATTATTATTCAGCCAGTAGAAGGCTACTTTCTTTAGTCAAGACAATGAGGAATGGATTTATCACTTTCCCTAGAAAATAAGGCTTTTGAGTGAAAAAAAATTATGACATACTCACATAGAAATTGTTCATGGGGTACAATTTTCAAATAAAACTCTTATTATATTGATAGACACTGAAATCGCTGCTTGTTGAGCAGGGACATAAATATCCATTCTGCCCAAAACAAATTTAGCAAAATCAAAATATATAACACTAAGAACATTTCAGCTTTTCTCTAACACATGGAGCCAGGCTTACATGCCAACCCAATTCTATCGCCTCTCCTCATTAAGCTTGAAAGCATATTTTGTGTTGCTTTTAGCAGCTCCTAAAATTTCTTTGTCTCTTCGCACAGCACCATAAAAGTTCCCACCTGACAGATCATAAATCGTCCTCACAAAGCAGTCTGTCCCCTGGCATACACAGGCTACACCCTATTCTCCAGATACATTACTAACAGCATTTAGGCACTTTTGCACAAAACTTAGTTTCAAGATCTGGAAAATGCTTGACCCTGTCCTATCAATTCATAGCAGGGAATGGCCCACTTTTGACAGAGCATTTATTCACACTGAGAGTGAAAGGCGAGAAGGTTTTCTCTGTGATGAAACACATTCAGAACAATAAAAAGTGGGTTATCTGAAGTCAAGGATATCTAGACGCACAAATATGACCTGGATATAGGATTTTCTCACACACTCCAGGATCCATATTGGTGGTGCCTCTAGATGACAGTTAGGCTATGTAACTTGGGTGTCACTCTATTATTTGTACCTTCATTCCCCAAGCACTTTTTTGAGAACCTACTAGATTCTAGATACTTTGCCAAATGCTGTCTCAAAGACAGAAGGGACATAGGCCCACCACAGCTGTACACAGATTTGTGGGTGGCGCATGCAGCTAGGCAGGCATATTCGGTGAAATGCAAGAGAGGTGTGATGAAGCAAGGAGAAACTTACTCCGTGGGAGAGAAACAGGAGTCAGGAAAGTTTTTATAGGGAACATGAAATGTAAGAAGAAATTTCAGATCTGAATGGGAGTTTCTTAGCTGGTCTTTGGAAAGCAGGTAACGTATAAAATGTGCACAACTGGAAAAGTATATGGTGGCAGGCAGTATACATACATATATATCTCCAGTACATAGGGATATATCCAGTGTGTATATATATATATATATGTATACACACACACACACACACACACACATATATATCCAGTATATAAGGGTATACCCAGTGTGTGTATATATATATATATACACACACACACAGTACATAAGGATATATCCAGTATATATATATACACACACAAATACAGTATATATATATATATATATCCAGTATATATATATATATATATATACACACACACACACAGTATATAAGGATATATCCAGTATATATATATATATATATATATCCAGTATATATATATATATATATATATATATATCCAGTATATATATATATATATACACACACACACACACACACAAATACACTATATAAGGATATATTCAGTGTATATATATATATATATATACACACATCCAGTATATAAGGATATATCCAGTATATATATATATCCAGTATATAAGGATATATATACATAAAGTATATATATATAATGGCAAGCAGCATACATATATATATATATATAGCCAGTATATAAGGATATATATATATATATAAAGTATATATACAAAATGGCAAGCAGTATACATATATATGTGTATATATCTCCAGAATATAAGGATATCTCCAGTATATAAGGATATATCCAATATGTATATATCTAGTATATAAGGATATATATATATATATATATATATAAACTATATAAGGATGCCAAGCAGTTCTGAATTAGTATAATCCATGTTCTACATGGTAAAGATGAGGTGAAGCTAGAGAGGTTAATAAAGTCATAGCCCAGAAGGCTCTAGATGTGAGTACAGGAGCCCCCTTTATCTGCGGTTTTGCTTTCTGTGATTTCAGTTTCCCATGGTCAACTGTGGCCAAAAATATTAAATGGACAACTCCAGAAATAAACAATTGATAAGTTTTAAATCGCATGATCTTCTGAGTAAAGCGATTAAATCTCGGGCTGTTCTGCTCCGTCTCAGGTGGAACCCAAATCATCTTTTTGTCCAGCATCTTTATGTTGTATCTGCTACCTGAATTCAGTAGATTTCTTGTTATGAGATCCAGTCATTATCATAGTGCTTGTGTCCAAGTAACATTTTTTTTTTTTTGAGATGAAATTTCACTCTTCTGGCCCAGGCTGGAGTGCAATGGTGCCGTCTCGGCTCACAGCAACCTCCGCTTCCCAGATTCTAGCGATTCTCCTGCCTCAGCCTCCAGAGTAACTGGGATTACAGCTGTCTATCAGCACACCTGGCTAATTTTTGTATTTGTAGTAGAGATGGGGTTTCACCATGTTGGCCAGGCTGGTCTTGAACTCCTGACCTCAGGTGATTCACCCACCTCGGCCTCCCAAAGTGCTGGGATTACAGGCATGAGCCACTGTGCCTGGTCAAGTAACATGTTTATACTTAATAATGGTCCCCAAACACAAGGGTAGCAATACTTGCATGTCATTATAATTGTTCTACATTATGTTATTGTTGTTAATCTCTTACTGTGCCTAATTTTTAAGTTAAATTCTATCATAGGCATGCATGTATAGAAGAAAACAATACACATATAGGATCTAGTATTACATGAGGTTTCAGGCAGCCACTAAGGGTCTTGAAACATATATCCTGAGGATAAGGGGTGACTACTATATAAAGAGCTTTAGCTTTATTTCTTTGTTAATAGAAAACAAGTGAGGATATGGCATAGTGAAGTTAAATGGCCAGATGTTGACACTCTTATTTAAATATCAATAACACACATAACTACAAAAATAATAACCAGTTTGATAGAATGCAAAAATGGCCACAAAAATATCCCTATATGTTTGATCCTTTGTAAAGTACCTCTTAAGCTTCCCCCATCCAAGGTCCAATGAGTTTCTTTATTTATATAGTCTTTGCTTTGTGATGTTCTTTGCTCAATGGGAAAATAGCAAACATACACCATCAAAGATTTGATGCTTTTCATAGACAGACTTGCACTCACTTGCTGTTCTCGAAAAACCTCAAACTACATAAAGCAGTCTGGGAAAGCCTCCTGAAAAATGACAGACGTATTTCCCAGTCATCTTCTGGTGCTGCCTAGCAGCCTGATAATAGGCTGACATGTGAGTGAGGCCATCCTCGATCTCCTGATCACCAACCCAGCCATGATGTGACCTGACAACTGATGACAGAAATATCAGAGGGAAGGAACCAAGAAAGATCAACTCAGCTATCTCAGACAAGAAAAGTTATACAATCAACTCAAATAACTGGAGTTCAATAAATGGTTGTTTTAATCCACTGAGCTTTAGGATAGTCTTAAAAAAAAAAAACTTGACACAACAAATAGCACTATTAAATACTGATAGAATTACAATGACAATTTGAAAACTTTAATGTCCATCACCTCATGGAATTCTATATAAAACCTTATGAGTTATGACTTATGTTCCAGTTTTATGGGTATGGAAACTGATCTGTAGCAATTCTTTTTGAATATTGAATAAAATGAGTTACAGAGAAGGTCAAATAAGAAATCCAAACTAAACTAACAAACCAAAGAGTAGAAAGAGAGTAATTCTTTGATTGGTGATGGTGATGTGTGGTCCTATACAAATTCTATTTGCCTCCAGAGATTTTATAAAACTATCTAGACAGCCTCTGCGAGACATATCCATTATTGTGTACCTGGTTTGTAAACTTAATTTCTGACTAAGTACAGTCAGGAATACAAATGAATGGAACAGAAGTATGTTGGATATAAGAAGAAAACAAGGTAGAGCACATACTTCTTTTAAAATAGGCAACCTACATCTAATTGTTATCATGCAAAATGTGGGCCCAATATTTTCACACCTTCTAAGTCTTTAGGAAAGCTGGAAATCTGAGCTTAATGTGAAATATTCTAGCACAGTGGACAGGTTTGAACTGTGTAGGTCCAGGTCCACTTACAAGCGGACTTTCTTCATCTCGGCCATCCCTGAGACAGCAAAACCAATCCCTCCTCTCCCTTCCTCTCCCTTCTCCTCTTCGGCCCCCTCCACATGAAGATGATGAGGATGAATAAGTGTATGATGATTCCCTTCAACTTAATAAATAGTAAGCATATTTTGTTTTTCTTATAATTTTCTTAGTCACATGTTCTTTTCTCTAGCTTACTTCATTGTAAGAACACAGTATATAATACATATAATATACAAAAATATGTGTAAATTAGTGATGCTATTGGTAAAGCTTCTGGTCATTAATAGACTATTGGTAGTTAAGTTCTGGGAGAGTCAAAGTTATATACAGATTTTTGACTGCATGGGATGTCGGCACCCCAACCACCATGTTGTTCAATGGTCAACTCTTTTTAAATAATTATAACAAATTCATAGCAACGTAAATGCCAGGTGTGAAAAACTGAATGTTTGTGTTCCCCCAAATTCATATGTTGAAGCGAGGTAATTAGGTTGAGGTCATGAGGGTGGGGCCCCCATGGTGGGATTAGTGTCTTTATAAAAAGAGGAAGAGACATCAAAGCTTTCTTTCTCCACTAGGTGAGGACACAGTAAGAAAGTAGCCTCTGCATGCCAAGAAGACAGTCCTCACCACAACTTTACTGTGCTGGCACCCTGATCTCAGACACCCCAACCTCCAGAACTGAGAGAAGTAAACATTTGTTGTATAATACCTGCCGAATGGCATTATCTTACTGTGGCATGAGCTGACTAAAACAGAAGGTGCGTCACAAACCAAATGTCTTTGCTAGCATTTGGCTGGTGGGCGTCCAGTTTGTGATCTTGAATCAATAGCTTGAATGAAGGTAGTGAGGACAGGTTGGCCTGTTGATTTTGAAGCTCCTGAAGTCGCCAGCATCCTTCTAAGTTCAATGTGGGACTGCTGGTTTCACAGGGACAGTTTACCTGGAGGACCCGAGTCCATTGGTCCAGATTTTTACTTAAGAAAAACAAAATTTAAAAACACCATTTGGGAACTATCCTGGCACTAGAATTGTGAAAACTTAGCACCTCTGGCTACTAAACTGTACCTATCATGATTTAGTGTTGTAAACCTTTCCTAACTACACGGCAGAAAACATTTCGAAATCCTGGTCCTTCAAAAGCCCTGCCTTCTAGCAACTAGTTTCCTCCTACTGCCCAATATGCTAGAACTTCTTGCCAATTCTGTCATCTCCCTCATTTACTCTGGAAGCATGTTCAGTTACTTCTGGTTTTAAGTCATTTGGTTCTATCCACACTTTCCAAAAAACTGCCGTGCTATTTTCTTGGAGTTCTGCCTGTCTCTCTCCGGATGGTTCTTGAAGCTCTGTTTTGTTTGCATCGGTGAGAAAGCTAAGGAGGTTCCCTCCTCATTTCCTATCCCTGCAGGGTGCGGAAGGACAGAGGCTTGTAAATTAAGCCTATATTTAGAGAGATCGCCTGCAGGTCTCATTATGGCCAGAAGAGGGCAGCATTGAGAAAGGCCAAACTGCCACAGCAGGGACCCCTCAACTCCAATGAAGACCCCTGACTTTATACATTTTACTGTACCTTTTTCCAACAAATCTTACTTTCTCTTTGATACCAGGCTGCCTGCCCTATGCAGGTGACAGTGGCAAATGGGCCAGAATTTCAATGTCTTCTTTGTATTGATTTCCATTTATTTTGATCTTTGCACTCTTTTCTCTTTGCCAGAGAAGGTTTTTGACCAAGGGAAATGTGATTTAAACTCAGCTTCTTTCTAAATTGTAGCACTTTAAAACACACAAGTAAGTGATAAGACAAGTGACAGATAAGGGTCAAAGAGGACTGATCAAGGGTAAGTTGTAGGAAACCACATCAAGGCAGAATTTGGGAGAAAAGGAAGCCCTCATGTATGGGTCTGTGTTTTCCTCTCTGTCTCAGGCTCTGAGAATAATTGTACCTTTGGACAAGAGAATTTGGCTTTGCATAATTTCAGCTAAGGAGCTCAAACACTACAAGATTAAGTCAGGTTATATTTTTGAATTTGCTCTGATCTGTGCAACAGGACTAGAAACATGAAGTGTGCTTATAACACCTGTTCCAACACCTGCACCCTGCTTCAGACACCTGCCAATAGTTGAGCTCCTTAGACATTAGGTCATGCCTTTCTTATTCCAGGATTTCCTGCTGTACAGAGATGTGTAAAACCAAATCAATTTTTTTGAACTTCGTATCTGTTGTAAATTTTTCCTAACGTTGTTTTTCTGCTTAATTCTTTACATATATTCTTTTCTAAAATTCCTCATTCCTATGTCTAGCTTTTTTCCTATTTTACCACTCTGCCAGCTGACTTTTCATGGCCTATCAGGGAGTTGGCTGTTCATCTACTTATCACCTGGATGTGCCCCACCTTTGACCCCAAGGCCTTTTTCCATCTCTTTTCAGATTTAGCATTCTTGATCTGCTGCCATTTTAACATGATATAAGTGTGGCTTCTTTTCAATTATTCTTTCTGGGTAGAATGCAGTAGATTACATCAAGTCAACAAAGTTTGTTTGCAATGGCTAATAAAAACAGATGACTTATATATACCCTATTTTAAAAGACATGGGAGAGCTGCAAAATTAATGAGGACTAAATGAATTAAAATTCAGGGAGAAGTGAACTTGGATTTTTGATGTGTTGAAATTCACAGGAGATTTTCTCCCTTGAAGGTATTTTTCCATTTTGGATGTGGGCCAATAATCAGACTTGTCAAAAGCTGAGGGTGTCTACTAAAGGACAGAGAAAACGGTGTTTTTGTTTTTGTTTTTTTAAAATACACAGGTTGATAAAACAGATTAGAATATAGTAGAGCCCCCAAACACACAGCTGGTTTCTCCACAGGGCATTTACTGAATTTGGGGTGGCATGGGAGTATGGATAGCTAGATCAAAAACTGCTAAAAACAGCAAGAAATCTCTTATGGTCTCACCGTGTTTTAAAAATAAAGTCCAACCAGAAGGACTCAACCTATGACTAGTCTCTCCTGAAGAATTTGAGTAGGAAACTAAAGAACTAAAATTAAAACTCTAGAGGGTAGTAGTGAATCTCTCTGTTTTCCAGAGTGAGATCAAATGCCCAGGGATGCCACATTCTACAAACAGAGATAACTCAAAGCTGCACAGAGCCTTATGGAGACCCCTGCTATGAATAGAACATGCAAACCCCTGACTGTCGTGATCAGTGGCCCACATTCTCTGCCGACAGGTTAAATATTCTCTCGGGGAAATATAGCATCATTTAAAGCTTCTTTTTACCCTAAAAATAATCATAAACGTGAACATGTTTACGTGGCAGGAAAATGTGTCTGCAAATCAAAAGATGCAGGGGAAGCAAACTTGCAGATAGTGGCTTCAGGTGACAGAGACTGTTAATTGTCTATTTTAAACACGTGAATCTTCTTAGGATTTGTTGAACTTTTTTGGTATCTGTCAATATTTCTGGAATTTTTTTTCACCTGTTGTCATTTCAAATGCTACCTTTTGCCCATTGTTGCCTCTAGAACTCTGTTTAGATATATGGCAGTCTACTCTATGTTGAAATCTTAAAATCCAGTCTTATTGCCCAGGCATAATGCCCCTCTCAAAAGAAATAGTCTAGATTGTTTTGATGAATTGCATAATGACCACCTAGCTCACACCCGCAGAGCTGTGAAAAAATAGGAGTAGTGGGACTTTTCCTGTCTTTGAAGCTGACCATGAATGGAAGAAGAGAGGAGAAAGCACTCCATTGACTGTTATAGTTTTGTTTTGTTTACTCTTTCGTTTTCTAAATGGACTAGTTGCTGATATGACTGGTTCTGCAAAACACTAAGGAGTAAACCTGGTGACAGATGTGGGGAAGAGTGGGGGTAAGGAAGGAGGGTTGGTTGTTCCGTGGATTTTCCCAAGAAAAGTCTATGCATCAACAGTAGCCTGCCCAACTTAGAAAAGGAAGAAAAATGAATCCCTAGCATTTTTTTGCCTAAGCAATGCAAAGGAGGCCACCAGCTCACTATTTCAGGACAAGAGAGGTACAGTGTGAGGTCCTATCAGTTTCACTGAAGACCTGAAAGGGGTACACAGGTGACCTACACACCAATTTCTTCAATATCATGAGTGTTAGAAATGCCAGCTTTGCTTTGACTTTCATGACACATGCTGTTCCTTTTCCTGCCAGGGCAAAAATTTGGAGCAAGGTATTATAAACAAGACCCTTTCTCTAGGATGATCCTGCAAAAGTGAACTCATGGTTGCTTTAAAGTTGAAAACAGCTCTTCAAAGAGGTAGTCTATGGAATTCTTAGAACTGTCATGAACGAAATGGCCTTTTCATTGTAGTATACTAGAGAGATTAGTCAACTCACAATGATGGGACTTTTCTTTAAGCCATGTCTAGTGATGGCAGCCACATCGCCTAGTCTGTGTGCTATTCTGTGAGGATCTTGGGTTTTGTGCAGACGTTTATGAGGTTAGACAGCAGAGGGCTGTACGTGAGGACACAGATCTCAGGACAAAGCTCTAGTTTGCCTGTTAACATTAATCAGCAGGCAGTAGAAGTGGTTTATCAAAGATGCAGCCCTACATTTCTCTCCTCATACCCTTTCCATACCTTTCACATTTTCCGTGGAGAATGCTTCTCCTCTGGCTGCAGCTCTCTGCAGCCAGAGGGCCCTGTGTATCCTTTCTCGCCTTACTTTGCACATCCAGCTGAGCAAAGTTTATTCTGTTTTATGTACCATAATCTGCCATGGCTGAGTTTGTTATAACAAGATCTGAACAGATGGGGAATGGTTTGCTCAAGAATTACTTGCATATGAGTGACCTATAGAAAAAAATTGGAAGCTGGAATGCAATCCCTGCAATAAAATCCCAAACTCGTTATCCTCTACACAGGACGCCCATGTATCTCGCCCCCACATGAAGGTGTTAATGACTATTCCAAAGACCTATAAAGGAGTCTAGTCCTCTGGCAGATAACACACATACAAATAAAGGATGTAATACAGCAACAGAGAAAGGCAGCAACAGTTTTTTGTCATAACTTGTCTTTCTAGTTCATATTTTTTTCCTGTCAAGTGACACATACTTGAAAGATACAAATACAATCAGTTAACAAGGGAATGAAAATACTGCAAATAAAGCAATTTCCTTAGAACTGGAAAATCTCCAGAATTAGATAGATTCTCATCAGCATTTAATAAACATTTTTTAACACCTACTGAGTCCAATTTCGTAGTTCTCCAAAGTTCTTGCTAAGCATAACAGAGAAGATAATCAGAAATCCTTATGGACGATATGCTGTCTAAAATGGTATTTAAAAAAAAAAAAGTTCAGGCAATGAGGGCGCCATTAATCCTCTAATCCAACTGCCTGTATTTATGTTGATTTCAGAAAAAAAAAATGCCATATTAAGTTGTTAGTGCCCTCTACTCCAAAGAGATCATACAAATACATTTTAAAAATCCATACTAAACCACAAGTTCTCTGTGGTTTACTAAGTTTTGCAGTGACTGCTCAATTAGATCCAGCCTGAAGCCATTTCCACATTTAAAAAATTACAACATTAACCATATGATCTTTCAACAGCATTTATGGTCAAACTACATATTCTCTGCAGGACCTAAAATAACATGAATGGAGAAAATGAAGAAAATAAAGAGAAAATGAAATTTTACTTTTTATGAGATTCTTTCATGAGCACCTCCTTTTGAAATGTACAATGTCTTTTAATCTACTTACCCACATCTTAGATATTTTTCATCTCTATCATAATTTCTCTAACATTTCTTTTTTTTAGATGGAATCTTGCTCTGTCACCAGGCTGGAGGGCGGTGGCATGATCTCCGCTCACTGCAACCTCCGCCTCCCAGGGTCAAGCAATTTTCCTCCCCCAGCCTCCCGTGTAGCTAGGACTCTAGTTGTGTGCCACCACGCCTCGCCAATTTTTGTAATTTTAGTAGAGACAGGGTTTCACCATGTTGGCCAGGATGGTCTCCATCTCTTGACCTCATGATCCACCCACCTTGGCCTCCCAAAGTGCTGGGATTACAAGCGTGAGCCACCACAAGCAGCCAACACATCTTTTTCACATATCAAAACTAGGGCAACATTTTTTTGCCAGTATCTCAAAAGCTAACACTTGAATAAGCTATACCTCTATTGTCTTTTTCTGTTTTAGGTGAAATAGTTTCATCTGTACAAGTAAAATGGATTTCTTGAAGGTAAGAACCATTGACTTTCATCTTCTACAGTTAGCCCTAAATATCATGAAATAAATAAGTGCTAACTTCCATAGTTAAAACTTAATAGCAGGAGATTAATGTCTAAATTTCCTTTCTTATGACCAAACACTTCATACGATGCCTCCTGAAAAACAGCACAAGGAAGAGAAAGATGTTTACTGAATGATTAAAACTGAAGATTTTTCATGACTTGGTAACAGCAGATTTGAAGGTGTACTTTCTAGATTTAGTACTACTACACAGGTAGCTTAAGACCTTCTGAAAAGCTGAGCTTCAAACTTAGCATCCTGAAATTGTATTGGCTCTCTGCACCTTGAGTTCAGCATTGTTAGAAATCTAGAGTTTTAACACTGGAAACTTCCCGCGCTGTGACTCACAAACTTTGCCAGTCATATTCCAAAGCTACTCTAAAAAGTGAGTCACCAGGATAATAACACTTAGCATCTCAACAGCTCTTTATCCCTGTTAGTTAATTATCCTGCAACACAGAAAATCACAATGGTTCTTATTTAAAAGGAAAATGAATGGTTTTGCTAAAGTTGAGAAGGTTGGTGAAATTGGACCCTAGAACGCTGGGTATTTTGCCTCATATATTCCTTGGGGGGATACATTTGCCTCACCCCTTTATTCTTTCCTCCCTAGCCATCCTAGCAACAAGAACTTTTCCGCTCAGCTATGCTGGCCTCTATTTACCAAGAATTCAGGCAATTATTGTTTCATCAAACTTTTCTCTGCTGCATTGCTTCCATGAACAAAGTAAATGACAGTGAGCAATTGAGGATCATCGGACCAATGATTCTCAGCTTTGCCTAAAATTAGGCAAACAATCATGGCTTGAACAGGAGTAGCTGAAGGAAAAATCCACTGGTTTCCCACAAAATCTTTCACCCACCGAAGCACTGTCACCTCCTCATCAACCTGCCATCACCACCATCCCCATGGCTACACACACGCACATATAGATACCAGTAATTACATATCAAGGGCTTTCAAAATGTGCTTTGAATGTACATACTTAGTATCATATTCTATGTACTGTTTTATAACTCATTTTTTTCTTAACATTATGCATTTTAAATTTCTCCAAAAGAAAAAAGAGAGAGAACGAGAGAAAAAAGAAAGAAGGAAAGAAGGGAAGGGAAGGGAAAGGAGGCAGGAAAAAAAATTGAAAAAAGGAAAGAAGGAAGAAAATGTATTTATTTCAAATGCTCTAAAGTACTTTGCTGTGAGACTAAGTTACATTTTATTAAAAATTAGTGTCCTAATAATTCATCATTAGGCTTGTTTCAGCTTATTTTCATGATTGCATACAATGTGTCCATGTGGGATGTGATGTGTGACCTTTTTATTCCTGCAACATTTATTAATCTTTACCTCACTGATTTGCTATTTTGTAAATAAGGAAAATTTTGTGGCATTATCTTTTTAAATATTCCTTCTTCCCAGTTCTTATTTACCTCGTGTTATTGAACTATGAGAAGTGTTTTGGGTCTTCCTACATAACTTCTGCCTCGTCTAACTTCTTTTACATTTCTTCTGTCTCTTTGTATTTTAGGCTACATTCTTGATGATTATTCAGATCTATGATCTAGTTCATTAACTGTTTCTTTATCTGTGATATTTTTCCACTTAACTCATATTAACCAATGAAACAGGATAGAAAACTATTTACTGTTATTTCTTTTCTTGTTTTAATTTAACTTTCTTTTAAAAAATGTCAACATTTATTGTAGGCTCACGGGGTACATGTGCATGTTTGTTACATGGGTATCCCACACCCAGGTAGTGAACACAGCACCCAATAGGGAGTTTTTCAACCCTTATCCCTCTAGTAGTCTCCAGGTCTGTCGTTCCCATCTTTATGTCCATGTGGATTCAATGCTTATCTCTCACTTCCAAGTGAGAACATGCAGTATTTCCTGTTCCTGTGTTAATTCATTTAGGATAATGACCTCCAGCTGCATCCGTGTTGCTGCAAATGACATGATTTTGTCCTTTATTATGGCTGTGTAGTATTCTATGGCATATACATATCACATTTTCTTTACCTAGCCCATTATTGGAAGGCTTCTAGATTGATTCCATGGCTTTCTTGTTGTGAACAGTGCTGTAATGAACATATGTGTGCATGTGTCTCTATGGTAGAATGATTTATATTTCTTTGGGAGTATACCCAATAATGAAATTGCTGAGTTGATTGGTAATTCTGCTTTGAGTTCTTTGAGAAATTACCAAACTGCTTTCCCCAATGGCTGAACTAGTTCACATTCCCACCAGCAGTGTATAAGCGTTCCCTTTTCTCTGCAACTACACCAGCATCGGTTATTTTTTGACTTTTTAACAGTAGTCATTCTAACTGATGTGAGATGATATCTCATGGTGGTTTTGATTTGCATTTCCATAACAATTAGTGACGCTGAACATTTTTTAATATGTCTGTTGACAGCATGTATGTCTTCTTTTGAAAAGTGTCTGTTTGTGTCCTTTACCCACTTTTTAATAGGGTTGTTTTTGCTTATTGGTTTAGATTCCTTTTAGATTATGGGTATTAGACCTTTGTTAGATACACAGTTTGTGAATATTTCCTCCATTCTGTAGGTTGTTTACTCTGTTGATAGTTTATTTGCTGTGTAGAAGCTCTTTAGTTTAATTAGGTTCCATTTGTCAATTTTTTGTTGTTGTTGCTTTTGAGGACTTAGCCATAAATTTCCAAGGCTGATGTCTAGAATGGTGTTTCCTAGATTTTCTTCTAGGATTCTTATAGTTTTAGATCTTACATTTAAGTCTTTAATCCATCTTAATTTTTGTATGTGATGGGAGGTAGTGGTCCAGTTTTATTTTTTTGCACATGGTTAGCCAGTTATCCTGCCACTGTTTACTGAAAATGGAGTCCTTTCCCCATGTCTTGTTTTTGTCAACTTTGTTGAAGATCAGATGGCTGTAGGTGTGTGGCTTCATTTATGGGTTTTCTGTCCTGTTCCATTTGTCTGTGTGTCTATATTTGCATCAGACTGAAGCCTTGTGGTATGCTTTGAAGTTAGGTAATGTGATACCTCTGGCTTTCTTCTTTTTCCTTAGGATGACTTTAGCTATTATTCAGGCTCATTTTTGTTTCCAGTGAATTTTAGAATAGTTGTTTTCTATTTCAGCAAAAAGTAGTGTTGGTGGTTTGATAGAAATAGCATTGAATCTGTATATTGCTTTGGGCATATGGTTATTTTAACAATATTGATTCTTCCAATCCATGAGCATGGAATGTTTTTCTATTTGTTTGTGTCATCTATGATTTCTTTCAACAGTGTTCTGTAACTGTCCTTGTAGAGATCTTTCACCTTCTTGGTTAGATGTATTCCTTGGTATTTTTTTTTCTGGCTATTGTAAATGGAATTACATTCTTGATTTGTCTTTCAGCTTAAACATTATTAGTGTATAGAAATGCTACTGATTTTTGTACATTTATTTTGTATTCTGAAACTTTACTGAGGTCATTCATCAATGTTAGGAGCCTTTTGGCAGAGTCTGTAGGGTTTTCTAGGTATAAAATCATATTATCAATGAAGAAAGATAATTTGGCTTTTTCTTTTCCTATTTGAATGCCTTTTATTTCTTTCTCTTGCCTGATTGCTCTGGCTAAGACTTCCAGTACTATGTTGAATAGGGGTGGTGAGAGTGAGCATGCCTGTCTCTCCTTCCAGTTCTCCTGAGTAATGCTTCCAGCTTTTGCCCATTCAGTATGATACTGGCTGTGGGTTTATCATAGATGACTTTCATTATTTTGAGGTATGTTCCTTCAATGCCTAGTTTGATGAGGGTTTTCATCATGAGGGATTTTTGTTTTTTTATCTAATTGAAAACTTTATCTGTGTCTGCTTAATTTTGCTTATGTGGTGAATCACATTTGTTGATTTCCATATGTTGAACCCATCTCGCATCCCAGGAACAAAGCCCTATTGATCATGGTGAATTACCTTTTCAATGTCCTCCTGGATTTGGGTTGCTAGTATTTTTGTTGAGAATTTTTACATCTATGTTCATCAGGAATACTGGCTTGTAGCTTTCTTTTTGTGTTGTGTTTTTCTCCCAATTCTTGTATCAGAGTGATGCTGGCTTCACAGGATGAGTTGTAAAGGAGTCCCTGCTCCTCAGTTTTTTGAAATAGTTTCAGTAGAATGGGTACCAGATCTTCCTTGTATATTTGGTAGAATTCAGCTGTGAATCCATCTAGTATGAGGCTCTTTTTGGCTGGTAGGTTTTATATTAATGATTTAACTTC
The DNA here is from genome assembly GCA_963574635.1 of Cheracebus regulus. NCBI lineage: Eukaryota > Metazoa > Chordata > Mammalia > Primates > Pitheciidae > Cheracebus > Cheracebus regulus. The sequence goes on from CAUYQU010059055.1 coordinate 42,277, forward strand.
GGAACTTGATATTGGTATGTTCAGAGTTTTAATTTCTTCTTGATACAGTCTTGAAAGGTTGAGTGTTTGCAGGAATTGATTCATTTCCTTTAGATTTTCCAGTTTGCATGCATAGAGGTGTTCATAGTGGTCTCTGAGGATCTTTATTTCTGTGGGATCAGTTGTAACATCACCTTTGTCATTTCCAATTGCAGTTATTTGGATATTCAGTTTTTTTGTTAATCTAGCTGGCAGTCTATCAGCCTTGTTTATCCTTTCAAAGAACCAGATTTTGGTTTTGTTTGTCCTTTATGGATCCTTGGGTCTCAGTTTTATTCAGTTTTTTGAATGCTCCAGATCTTGTCTCTTATCTATTTTCATTTCAATGGCTATATTTGTTATTGGTTGAATTTTTTGCTCCTAATATCCCTAATAGGCTCTATTATCTTTATATCATTAAAAATTAGAAACATAATTTTTAATGTTCTCTTTATTGTTGTTCTTTTAGCTCTGGTCTTTGCTTGTAAATTTTCCTGTTTATTGAGTCTATTACTTTTTGCCCAAACCAATGGTCTTTCTCATATGTTTGTAATTTTTTCTCATGAGCTTTTCTTGGTAGAAGGTATTTTGCTTGAGAATAGGATTCCGAAGTAAATCCTATACTTGTCCTTTCAAGTTTTGAATCCTGGAGAAAAAGTACATTTGTTTTAACACAAGTGACTTATTTTCCACTCTTGGCCCAGGCCATGTGACTTGCTTTTACAGTGTGTTCAAATCTCAATGGGCAATGTTTCTTTATGCTACAATATCAAAAGGGCTATCATTTATACAGCATGCCTTGTTCCCACTTCTTTCTTGATACAGTGCCTGCAGCTTTGACATCCACACCAAGAGAGGCAGACATCCTTAAGTATGAATCGACAGTCCTCTTGGTGCCAATGTCTAATCTCCATGGATTTAAGTTTCTTCTTCATTTCTGGCACTAGAAATTTCTTTTCATTAATTTGAGTGTCTTCTATTCATTTAAAATTGCGTGTGTGTGATGGAGGCTTCCTTCCCAGTTATATGTGGTCAGTTCTTAGTCCCTTTTCTTCCCCACATCCTTATATAAATCATATACCATTTCCCTATAAATGCCTGGATCAGCCTCTTAACTCTCTTTCTCTTTCTGCTTATATATTGGTTAACCTTACATTATAACCACAGTGTTTTAATTAATACATTACATAATATCTTAATATTTAAAAGGGCAAGCTTCATTCATCTGGCTTACTTAAAATTCCCTTGGCTATTCTTGAACCTTTAATTCTCTGTAGGAATTGTGGAAAAGTCAGTTTGTGGTAGATTTATTATCATTATGGTAACCATTATCACGAAGGTATAGGAAATCATACCCAGATAAATATTCGTTGATGGCACTGTGACCAATCCCACTCATAAGACTGCCTCATTACTAAATTATAACAACAGGCTACTGTGTGTTCTTCAACTGGGACTTTCTAAAGCAAATGGAAGTTCCACTTCTGTCTCTTGCTCCTTAGAGACATAGTCAGAGTGGTATTGAGACAAGTCAGTGGGTAGCCTATCCATCAATGAAAAGATGGACCTTTCAGAAATTGAATAAATTCTTCCGATGGAAAGGTCAGGACCTGAAAGTGCCAAGGCCTTGAAGAGCAACTCTGTGGAGGAGTCATTGCCATACCCACTTATTAAGGAAACACAAACACCAGGATTATCCTCAATTACTATTTCTGAGCTTCTAAGTTAAAGCAGTAACTGAGATTTTTGAACCCAAGAGCAATTCTCATTAAGTGCTTGGCCATTGATAAAAGAAGTCTGGACTGGGAGGTGTGGAAAGTTTGTTCCTTTCACGGCATCACACTCTTTTTTTCCCTGTACCTGTTCAACACAAACAGTACAACATCTTCCAGGCTGTGACAGTAAGAAAGGCATCAGCACGCACTGGGGGTACAAGTCGGGGCTTTGTTCAGCTCCCAGAGCCCGGTTAATGTCTCAGTTCTAGGACGAGGAGAGGTGTGGGGAGAATGTCAAGAAGGAGAATGAATCACCACACAGATCTTCATCAATCTTACCCATGGCTCTTTAGCACATACAGGAGCAGGTAACTGTGGTAACTCTAACCATGTTACAAGGACAGTATTATCACAAAATTACTAATTTGTTGAGGCGACAGTACAATTTACACATCTCCAGTCCCATCTCTAATTGTCTGACACTTATTTGGTGCTGAAAAGAAGCACACAGCAGGAAAGGGTCTGAGACGAAAGCCAAACAGGGACAGCTTTCAGAAGCCACAGTGGGCTTGCAGGGCTTCCCGAGGAAACGTGGCAATGGGGAAAAAAGCCCCATGTCTGATGGGACAAGAGATTTTTGAGACAGAAAGCACCGTTTGATAGAAGTATTAGAGGGAACATTTCTGCTTTTTCTTACGCATAGGGCTGCTGTGAGGGAATTTGAGATCCTGGAGAAATGCTTTATAAATCCAGAGTGTTGAGATGTGAGGGATGCAGATGTATTTTGGGGCCTATGTCATTCATCAGGCCTGGAAGCTTAGCAGCTTCTCCATCTTACTGGATAACTCACTGATTCCATTCTTTCCCTTGCTTTTTTTAGTTTTTATCTTTTAAGATCTCTAAGTCACTGATCAAGCCCAGGCTTTCTGCTTTTGTCCTGTAAGTATTTTGGCAGACATGCAAAAAATGACAAGCGTGATGACAGCCATCTTCTGTTGTCACAAAGGCAACTGGGAGCTTCCCAAATTAATGGAACCTCACCCTAGTCAAATTCAAGTCAGACTGAGCCATATGCAACAAAGAATACTGCCTCCTTCTCAGCTCCCCCAAGACCCCAAAAGTAAAGGGGAAGAATAAACTTGGAACATCTCACCTTAGAAGTTAAATGCAAACGGCAGCCACTTAATGTTGTAAAGCCGAACAATATTCAAAAACCTATGACAATGAATTGCATGAGTACTTGGTGGAATTAAAAGTTAGCCCCTGCTAACAAAGGACTTCAAATATCTTACTGGAATGTATATACACAAGAATGCACACACATCTGTGTGTAAAGAAAATTAACATGACAAAGCAATGTTATACTTGATCAACTGTAGGATGTTCACAAAAACACATGCTCTGAAATTTCAGAGAATGAAGAAAACTTTCTGCTCATGAAGAAGCAAGCAAATGAGGCTCTACAGAGGAGGCCTCAATTAAGAAGATCTTGAAATACCTATATATATATATATGTTGTTGTTGTTTGTTTCTTATGATTTGTGTCTCCTGGAATATATGTATGTGAATACATAGCAATATATATTCCAGGAGACACAAATCATAAGAAACAAACAAAACAGAAGGCATTTAATGTCATGTGAAGGAATGGTAGGTTCCTTGAAGGAAAATTAAGCACAGTGAGAAGATAGAGGGTTACAGAGTCAATGTGGTACATAAGATGGTCATAGAAGGCCTGTATAACATTTAGGAAGAAACCAGATTGATATGTAAACAAAGAGAGGGGAAGGGAGGGGAAATATGGACAGATTACTTGGAGATATTATTAGTGAGAGCTCTACAGTGAGACTGAACAAAGCTTATTAAGAAGACAGCGGGATCAGGTAAGTGGGAACAAAGGATCTGTGAAAGAACAAAATTTTGAAGAGTTATTTCATGAGATTGTGTAGCATCCTCATACCAGGATACAAAGAAGAATAAGAAGAATTAAGGAAGATGTTAGTCCTTTGTCAGATGCATAGTTTTCAGTCATTACATGAAACAGACACACACACACATTATAGTAGCACAATTCACAATTGCATTGCGAAAACATGGAACCAGCCTAAATTTCCATCAACTAACGAGTGGATAAAGAAAATGTGGTATATAGATACACCATGGAATACTACTCAGCATTAAAAAGGAAGAACATAATGGCATTTACAGCAACATGGATGGCATTGGAGACCATTATTCTAAGTGAAGTAACTCAGGAATGGAAAATCAAATATCGTTTTTTCTCACTTATAAGTGGGAGCTATGCTATGAGGACAAGAAGGCCTAAAAATAATACAATGGACTTTGGGGATTCAGGGAGAAT